>ML331584.1:0-17095 GCA_005239505.1 Nicotiana paniculata
ATCATCGAAGGTTATATCGTCTTCTTCCATATTTTCACGAGCCCGTTTCCCATGTGTAATTGTCAACTTTATGGTTGTTTTTCAAATCACTCCGTTTACTTCTTCACCCCCGTTTATCACGTTGACGGTTCATTTTGGAGAAGGAGGCTTTGGGGGCTCCTTCATGTTCCTCATATATGCCTGTTTACCTTTATCACTAAACAGTTCTGTTAAATAGCCCTGTTTTCTACTTCACCTTGTAAAAATCTGCAATCCTCAGTTTTGTGCCCATGATCGTTGTGAAATTCACACCAGTGATCTGGGTTTCTTCTGCTTGGATTTGACCGCATCTCTTTGGGCCACTTAACCTTGTCTTCCATGTTCCTCAATATTGAGACAAGTTCAGTAGTACTTAAATTAAAGGTATGATCCCCAATTTGAGTACTACCTCTAGGTCGTTCATCTCGATCTTTTATGGATCTAGACGAGGATGAAACTATGTCTCTTCCTTGTGGTCTATAGTCCGACCTAGTGCTTTCAAACCTGGAGCGGATATCGCATCCCGAGGGTCCTAAGTAAGGATCGTACCTATTTTTACCTGATCTTCTATCTGATTCAGGATGTCTGGATCTGGAATGACCTTCATCTCTCGAACGAGCAATGATATCTTCTTCTCTTCTGAGTTTAGTACTGTAGCTGTTATATACACCGTTCCATGTTGTAGCGGGGAATTCTCTTAGACTTTCCTTAAGTCGTCTCGTGGCTTCTGAGCTTTTATCGTTTAGGTTTCTTGCAAATGCCATGGCTGCCCAATTATCAAGCACCCTAGGTAACTGCATTCTTTCTCGTTAGAACCTGTCTACAAACTCACGGAGTAGTTCCGTGTCTCCTTGTTTTATTTTGAATATGTTTTCCATTCTCTTCTCAACTTTTTGTGCACCAGAGTGTGCTTTTATAAACAAATATGCAAGCTCAGTGAAAGAGTCAATAGAATTTTCAGGGAGAAGAGAATACCAGGTTAGGGCTCCTTTGGTAAGTGTTTCCCCAAATTTTTTGACAAGGACTGATTCAATCTCTTGTTTCGTTAAGTCGTTGCCTTTTACCCCAGTAGTGGAAGCAGTCACATGGTCATATGGGTCAGTTGTTCCGTCATATTTGGGAACGTCAGGCATTTTAAACTTCTTGGGTATAGGAAAGGGTGTTGCACTTGGCTTCCAAGGTTGTTGAGAATATCTATCAACATCGATGCCTTTGATGATAGGTGGTACTCCAGGAATTTGTTCGATGCGATCGTTCTGCTCCTTCATCTGTTTCTGCATGGTTAACAGTAAATTTTGTAATTTTGTGTTATTAGATATACCTGGTCTTGTTTCGAGAGATTCATTAGAAGTATCTCCTCTTCCTGAGTTTGCCAACCCAGATTGAGGATTTTCCATGGTGATGGTGTTATTGGGGGGTGGCGTCGGCGGTGTAGGTAATGCTGCCGGTAATCCTCTCGCAAATTCTTGCAAAGCTTCGCTCACATACTCTGCAATCATGTTCTTTACACGATCTTGTTCCACAGTTTGATCATTATCACCATTGTTGTTATTGGACCTTTCTGGGGATTGTTCCCTCGAACCACGTGGAGGTCCTGAAGGTGAGGGAACTTGGGTTCCACTCCTTTGCTGGTTGTTGTCGTTGGATTTTGACATAATTCAGAGGATATCACTTGAAAAGTAAACAAAGATTATCAGATTCCCGGTAATGAAACCAATATGTTTAATCAAAGAATTAGACCCTTTGAGTAAAGCTTATTTTTAAGATGAATAGGGGTTACTGATAATCAAGGTAATGGAGAAAAATGAATAATAGACAGTATTGCAGAAATATAAAAAATCGAAGTTAATTGTATTAGGGAATCAGATGCCTTTACAAGCTGTATCCCCCCCCCCTTATATAGGAGATTCTTATAACGTACGACTCTTGCTATGGTTACTCATTAATGATTAATTATGACATTAATGAGGCGTTACAAAGGATAACGGTAATTGAGGTTCGGTTACATAACGTTCGAGTAATCAATTGTGGGTCCTTGAATCTGCCNTTCCCGTGACTGATAAGTTCGTGGGTTTACTAAACCGTACCTCTTCCAAGAATCTCATCCAACTATTGCGTTTTCCTGTGTCCACGTGACTGGCTGAGTTGTCAAAAGCTGGCTTACGTGTGAAACTCTTTTTTACCAATACAATGCTATTCTAGGCTAATAGGATAACTACACATTCTAGTATAATCAATTAAGCTGAAACAACAAATTTCTCAGTAAAAATCAGGTTTTGCAACAAATAGCCCGTGTACCACTTATCACCTGACGTACACGGCGCTCACATATCATATCAGTAACAAATCCTAAGGGGATTTTCCCCACACAAGGTTAGGCAAGCCACTTACCTCGAACCAAGCTAAATCAATCGGTAGCAATGCTTTTCCCATGACTATCCGACTCCAAATGGCCCAAATCCCAAAGATCTTCTTGAAGAAACCTCAAAAAATTGCCTCACACCAAGCTCTCAAAGTCCCGAAATCGAAATGGGAATTAAACCCTCGAAATCCTCTTTTCTACCCAGTTATTCTGCATCTGCGGACCTGCAACACCGCACCTGCGAAATTCCCCTCACAGGTGAGGATTCCACTTAAAGCTCAAAGTCCGCTTCTACGATCCTAGGGTCTCAGCTGCGTGTGCACACCTGCGGACCCATGTCCGCTTCTGTGATAACCTCCCCCAGACTGGCCTTCGCTTTTACGATTGTTTCTCCGCATGAGCGACTCTGCTTCTGCGGTCTAATTGTTGCACCTGCGACCACTGGCTACCTATACCAGGGCTGCATCTGCGAGCTATCCTTCGCACATGCGAGTCCGCACCTGCGGTCTCCCTTCCGCAGGAGCGAAACACCATAAACCAGCAAATTCTCAACAATTGCCTATGTCCAAATTCCAATCCGTTAAGCATCTAAAACACACTCGAGGCCCCCGAGATTTCAACAAAATATACCAACCAGACCTAAAACATCATACAAACTTAGTCAAGCCCTCGAATCACATCAAACAATGCTAAAATCCCAAATCACCCTCTATTCAAACTTAATGAACTTGAAAGTTCCAATTTCTACAACCGATGGCCAAACCTATCAAACCATGCCTGATTGACTCGAAATTTTTCACAACAGTCATAATCAACCTTACAGACCTACTCCAACTTCCAGAATCAAAATCCGACCCCGATATTAGAAATTTGGTTACCTGTCAAAATCTTCAAAATTTTGACTTTCGCCATTTCAAGCCTAAATGAGCTACATACCTCCAAAACACAATCCGGACATGCCCCTAAGTCTAAAATCACCCAATGGAGCTAACGGAACTTATGAAACTCTATTCCGAAGTCGTCTCCACATAGTTCCTACTATTGATACCCAATTTTTCCCTATAACATTTCAAAAATGCATATATACTTTCAAAAATAATGCATGAGCATCAATAAGTATTTTTCCATAATTTTATGTAATTTTAAAGGATTTTAAATTAATTTATTCCATCATTTTATTATTTATATAATTATTAATTGAATCACAAATGATTTTATAATAATTTATTACTTAATTTTTATCATTTATATTTATATTAAGCTTTAATTATTTTATGCATAATTATATTTACATTTGTAGGTTATAATTGCGATAGCTTTGCAATAATAACCCAGGTGTGCATAATTACTTGATTTTATACGAAAATGACCTTTTATATTTTTATAATAATAAGTAATTATTTTGAATCATTTTCATACACAATTAGCATTTTTATCATTTATTAGCTATTTCTATCATTTATTTTATCAAATTAATTGGGTATTTAACAAATATCCTCTTTTAAACTAATTTTCGGACCCAAACCAATACTCTAACCTTACCTATAACCCAAACCCAATAACCCAATTGCTATAACCCCCCCCAACCCCTATATTTAATCTTGGATGTTGATCTCAGAAGATCAACGGTCCTGGACAGTCTTTCCTTTTTTAATTAACCCATAACCCCCAAACCCTACTCATTTCTAAAAATACGGCACCCCCTAAATCCTTTCCTTCTCTCTTGTATCTCAACCTCCCCTAACCCTAACTCACCGTCACCTGAACCCCCTTCGATTCATGGTTTATTCCTTCGATTCTAGGCCTTATTTGTCCTCCTATCTCTACTGAGTGTTCGATTTCCATGTTATTTGATAGAATCTCGAAGAGATTCGAACAGACCTGGTTCGAGTACCTCTGTCTCTTGGTGAATCCGCCTGTATTCACCCATTGTTTGTGAGTATTATCATTTTTCGTGTTTTAATGGCTTCAAATCTCCGGCCTCTCTCCTTTACTGTTCGACTAATTGCTTTGCTTGAGTTTTATCTCTGTGTTTCGATATGCTTAAGGTTTTCCATTATTAATTGTTCTTGCACGTTCACTTTGACTCTGTTAAGTTAACTAATTAATTGATTTACGTGCCTAATTAGGGTCTGAAATTGTGCTTCTTTTCAAACTGATATCTCTCTAAAAGGTTTTACCTATCCTTTCCTTATATGTTATTCGTAATTAGTACTACCTTCCGTAATTATACTGCTGGCTTGATTTCTGGGTTTTGATTGTTTTGACTGACCTCTAATTGATTTATTATTTACCTTATTTAGCCTCAATCCTGTCTACTGATTTACCCCGTGAAAGACTCTCCTTAATTTAACTTTTACTTGCTGTTAATTTATTCCCGTTAAGCCCTAATTGACTGATTAATTGATGTTTCATGCCTTATTTGTGTGCAATTGATTTCCCTTGCCTTATTTGGTTTACTCTACTATGTGCTATATAAACCTTTCATTGTTTTGATTTTAAAACATGACAAAACACACACAAACTCTTACACACAAACTCTTACTCACACACTCTCAACTGTAGTTCTCTCTTTTACTTCCACTTGCTGCACTGTCTAGCCGATTGAAAGCCAAGGCTAGACTCTTGGATCCTATTTGCCTTCACTTTCCTGTTTTTATCTCTTAACTGGTATGCCCCTATTTCTGTTATCATGTCCTATTCAATATGCTATGTAGTCAGTCTACTATAGACACCAACATGCCTTTGACTGCCCTATATTCCTGTTTATTTCTCTCTTAACAAGCATGCCTATACTCCTATTAATTTGTCGTGTCCTATATGTTAGTATTATTAATGCATTTTAGCATATTCTTGTTCGATCCATGACACTTGTTTACTTATTTCTGAACTAGCATGCCTCAAATCCAGTCCTGTTTTATGTGTTGATAATTTACCTTAATATGTTCCTGATCAACTCGTGATTTATGTGTACCTCTTTCAAGAATAATGTGCTTTAAAGTCCTGCTACCTTTGTATGATTGTCTGATCAGTCACTTAATTTCAACATGTTGTTGTCTGTTTGATACATGTCTATATGATTCCACCTAGTAATAGCTAATGAACCAAGTTAATTCCAACAATGTTAAACCTTGTTTGACTTAATTGTGACCCTATTCTGCCTGTAATTTAGGGTTCCTATTCTTGTTGTGACTATTGGCACCCAATCTGACTCTATTCTATTTGTGATCTTGTAACTTGTTTCTATGCACTTCTAAATAAAATTGCTTTCCTACTATTATATGTTATTTTCAACTACTACTCTTAGATATCTAGGGTCCCCCTCCCCCCCACCAGTGTGAGCACTACCTAGGAGTCCTTGAGACTCCTCTGAACTCTGACACATTGGGGCTGACCTTCCAAACTTGTTTACAAAACTGTTTCTTTGAAAAGGTTCTGGTGTGACCATTGTCCGGGGTCTCTGAGGCCCTTGGGAACTTTGATACACCAGAAACCCAGTTCTGTTACTATGAACTGCTGGTGTACTCCAGATTTGATTGAAGGCCTGGCTTCCAGGTTGACTTTGGGACTGCCAAGGCTCCCTATAGTATAGTGATTTTTATCATGTAATTCATTTGAATTGGTGTGTAATAATAATCCTTGTAAAACAGATATGGGGTTATTAGTAAAAGCTGGGAGGAATTTTTATATATATTCTTGTTGGGTTCGGGTAGAAATCATGCCTTTAGGATTGTTGTGATTATTTATATGCATTAGAGACCATGCCTATAGGACTTATCTCATTATTTATAGTCTTGAATTTCACACCTGCATCCTAGAAATCATGTTATAGGACGTTTATCAATTCTGCATCAAAATCCATGTTTATGCATATTCTCAAGTCTCAATGTGCATTAGAAACCATGCATGTAGGATCTTCTTTGGGAATTATCAAACTTGTCTAACATTCTGTTAACATCTCCGCTCACTTAGATATCATGCCCGTAGGAAATAAGTGTAAAAATAGTTTCAACACTTAGACGTCATGCCCATAGGAAATACATATCAAAAATCAGTCTTGACACTTAGATATCATGCCTATAGGAAGTAAGCGTAAAAATCAATTTTTGTGTTTAGATATCATATCTATAGGAAATATCACTTGTAATCAGTTTCAGCACATAGAAAGCATGCCTATAGGATCTAAAAAGATGAAATCTGACTGTTAAAATCAATCACTGGTCTACAGTTTAGATACCATGTCCATAGGGTTCTGCCCGATTATCACTTAGGCAAGCCTGTAGGATAATTATATCCTGAGTTTTAAAATTGTGCTTGTTTGACTGCTTGTAAACGTGCCCAGATTCAGTATGTAATAAAAAATCAGTAGGCAAATTGATGGATACTCACAGCCTTGCTTTAATAAAACTGTTATATATTCTATTTATGCTCATTTGTTTTCCTATTTGTGGACGTAAACATGATCCCCCTTAGTTGCTCCTTATGTGACAGTCCTATTTGATTTTTGTTTGTCACTTAGTTTTCTCCTTTTAAGAAACATAGGTGAGTCTAGAACCACCTTAAAATAGAGGTCTTAAACACCTCCAGGGCCATAGGTAGGGGACGGGTAGTGCACGTATAAGGTACGCACTGGATACTATTAGAACGCTTAGGTAATAATTAATAAAGGGGAGGGTACTTGGGTAGGAGATGATGACATGTGCGCTAATGTTACGCGTAACACCTCTATTTGAGGAAGGTTACCGAGTATTGCATAAAAGTGATCCTATAGGCTAATAAACCTAGGACCCCCTTAATTTCCATTTTAAAGTAATCTCTATTTGTTTTAAAATTGTTTTATTTTTGTTTAAGGAATAATTCGCTTGAATTAAGTTTGGTCGGGACCCACCGTTGTGGACCTCGAGGGGTTCCTAACACCTTCCCCTCAAGGTAATTTCGAGATCTTACCCAATCTCTGGTAATGTAAATTGATTTATGAGTTATTTGCTTTAGGTGCCCTAACGCACCTTAATCCGTTAGGTGGCGACTCTTCAAATCCCATACCCCGTCCCAAAAGGAAGGGAGTTGTCCCAAAATGTCGAAACCCAGACTCCGCAAGGAAAAAGAGGGGCGCGACAGCATGGCGACTCTGCTGGGGATATTAGGCTCTTACCATGACAAACTTTCTTTTGTGAATTAGTCTTAAGCATGCTTTATTCTGCTAATATGTGTGCACCCTTTCCCTTCCCCTTTATGTGAATTTAATTGCCTATTTTCAAGCATTTATAATTTTCTATAGAAACTGACTTGTCTTCTTGTTTTCTTTCTTAAACGTATTTCAATTATTAAATACCGTATTTATCGTTTTTAACGTGAAAATACGTGACAACATGCTATTTACTGTTGCATAAATCATGCTCAACATCATATTCCACTCGTGCGTAATCAATCCTGTAGCAACGCTTGATGAGTGTTTGCGCTCTTCCTATATATCACCCTTTAAATTCGGAAAGGCTTATTTGCGGTAAAACTAGTCGATCAGCGGTGCAATCAACGGTTCCGTGTCTTTCCCCCTCAAGTTGTCCACTTGAGGGTAACAGTTCAGACCTTTTATAGAAACCTTACTCTGATTTATTGTACATGCATAATGGTCAAAACCTAGATAGGATTAATATGTTGTCCACATAATAACCCTTTAGGAAAAGCCTTGTCCAAAAGTCCATCGGGCTTTCCATAGTCCCAACGGACGCAATGACGATTTGTGCATTAATTTGGAGAAATAAATGCCAATATGCTAATCACTGATGTATAAGTAGTCGAATCTGGAGGGGGAAAGGGTCTAACCTTATTTGTTTTGCAGAAATGAGGCACGAAGTCCCCAAGTTTGGCATGGTCCAAAGAATACCAGCATTGTTGTTGGATTGGTGGGAGGACCTTTCACCAAGTGACAAGGACCATATGAAAAGGGTCCTCGAAAACTTACCCTCTTTACTGGATATCCAACCAAACAATATGTTGATCGAAGCGGCCACTATGTTCCGGGACGGAGAAAGGTCCATGTTCCATTTTGGCAACATAGAAATGACTCCTCTCTTGGAGGAGATAGGGGGATTTGCTGGATTGCCTTGGGAAGTACGGGTTTATTGGTGCCGGAAAACCGTGTCGTTGGGGGTTCCTGAAAATGATGGGTTTGAAAAAGAACGATGACTTGGAGTGCCTGAAGGAGTCCTACATACCCTTTGACTACATATATGAAAGATATGGTCATAGAAAATACTATCGTACCTTCCATGATGAATTCTCTATCACTTCCTTGGGTCATATTCACCGCAGGGTTTTTGTGTTCATTGTTTACTTCCTGGGTATGATAGTATTTCCAAGAAAAGGAGACAGGATTCACATTGGACTGGCTATGGTAGCCAAAAACTTAATGGAGGGGATCGAGGGGCAAACATATACCATTGTCCATATGATCATAGCTGACACCTACCGAGCCTTGGACCGCTGCCAGAAGGGGTACAAACACTTTGAGGGTTGTAATATGCTACTACAGGTTTGGTTATTGGAGTATCTCCAAAGGGGTCAATATCATCAAGAGTTTCCACGAAGGCGTGGAATGATCATATAGCCTTCCATCACCCTAAGAGAATGACTTACATCCCAGACAGGTTTGCTCAACCTGAAAATGCTACAGAATGGGTGCAGTTTCTTGACAATTTGACTGAGGACCAGGTTCAATAGATGTTCGAATGGTTCCCTACCAGTGAGTTTATCATCAGATCTAGGGTTGCTCCACACCTGGTGTTGATCGGGTTAAGGGTCATATACCCTTATATTCCCATTAAGGTTATGAGACAGGCAGGCAGGAAGCAAGTCATATCGCGAGTTTCTAAAATGAGTCATTACAGGGCAGATTTTCAGGATGACGACATCCCGTACAAATGTGAAGCTCAGCATATGTGGCATCTAAAGGTTATTGTAGAAAGGGACACCATCGAGCCATACAGGTACCACGCAGGGCATGTACGCTTTTACCTATCATGGTTGGAAGACAACATAACAGGGGTAGTTGAGCCGGGAGTCGGTCGGGGGAACATGGTCATAGACGAAGTTGCTGAAGCCCAAGTGAAATACAATAAACTGCACAAAAGGGTTCATGAGTCCGAGGCCGAGCATCTGGAGCAACACAAGACTGATATGGAACTGATCAATGAATGGAGGGAAAGGGCTATCAAATCTAATAAAAGACTGGAATATTTGGAGCAAGGTCTGATGGAACAAGAGGGGAAGACGAGGAAAACAGTCGCCGACTGCCAGAATGTTGAGGGAAGCGAAGGAGGACATCTAGCAATAGTATACCTGTTGTTGGACATGCACGACCTGGGGAACCTGATCGACAGAGCCAAGAAGATCAAACCTGGGGAAGGTCCTTCTGGGATCAAGTAGATTAGATTTACCTGTTTTTTCAAATGTAATAAGTCCAAGTGCCATTAGTGACTTATCTTATTTAGTGTCATTTTAGATTTATCTACTTTTACATTAATGAAATGAGGCAACTATTCGCCCTGAAATTCTCCAAATCAACTTGTCTCTAGGCCTACCTCGGGCACAACGAGGCTCCCAAATTAGGACGCGAATTTACATTCCCGCACTATGTGTTTAGATACTGCAAATACTCTTTTTGGAACCCTTACTGACTTGGTTACCTTTTGTTTTTATTTATTTCTTTTTTTTTATTATTTCCATTCCCCAAGGTTGTTTCACGAATACTGGCATCATCAGCTTATCATACCAGATCCAGGAGCCCTCCACCTTCTCCTTCTCCAAGTGTACCGAAAGGTAAAGGGAAAGCTAAAATGGATGATATGAACGACATTAGAACGGATAACAATGCACATATTGAAAATGCAGAAACTTCCGATTGTCGGGGTACTCAGGCCCTGAATGATGTGGTTTCACGACTTGAGCAGAAAATACTCGAACTTCAGGGCGAGCTTGAGTAGGTCCTTAGCTTAGAAAACCTCTCTTTCACACTCAACATCCCAGACATCAATCACCCAAACAACCAGAACCCTGTACCACCTCAAAACACACCCAACAAACGCCCACAGAATCCTCCCGCACCTCACCAGTATAAAACCCCACCTCAAAATCAACCTCTCCCTCCTCAATACCAGCAAACCACCTATCACACTCCCCAAAATACCGCACAAATTATTCCCGAACCCCAAAACTCCACCAATGATCATCATTATGCCCAAACTCCTGGCCTTCACCAGAACAACCCTATATACATGGAAACCCTACCTCACTCCACTCAACCAATCTTCTATACACCAGAATCCGCTCAGTAGGACCTGCTCATCAAAAACATGGCAGAGGATCTCCAGAAGTTAACAAGTCGGGTTCAGGGTGTTGAAGGGGTAAAGGAATAGAAGGTCTGAACTATGAGGATCTATGCATACAAAAAGATGTGGAACAGCCGGAGGGTTACAAACCTCCCAAGTTTGAAATGTTTGACGGAACGGGTGACCCCAAAGTTCATCTGAGAACTTAGTGTGACAAGCTCGTAGGGGTCGAAAAAGATGAAAGGATTCGAATGAAGCTCTTCATGAGAAGTCTTATCGGAGATGCCCTGTCCTGGTACATAAGCCAGAATCCTAAGAAGTGGGCCAATTGGGTGAGCATGGAATCCAACTTCATGGATAAGTTCAGATTTAATACGGAGAATGCGCCGGCTACATCCAGAACTTAAAGAAGAAGCCAACTGAGACTTTCCGCGTGTATGCTACCCGGTGGAGTCGGAAGAAGCCAAGGTTAGACCAACATTAGACGAGGAACAGATGAACAAGTTCTTTTTCAGGGCACAGGATCCACAGTATTATGAAAGGCTAATGGTTATTGAGAACCATAAGTTCTCTGATATCATCAAACTCGGAGAAAGGATTGAAGAGGGTACTAAAAGCGGGATGGTGATAAATTTTGAGGCATTGCAGGTCACGAACAAAGCATTACAATCAAGTGGTATATCGAAGAATAAAGATGTGGTAACATTAATGGTTTCCCAAGGACCCAAAATTACTTTTGTATACCATACCCCTCCACTCACATACCAAACACCTCCACCCGCATATCAACCTTCGCCTCCCAGATATTCTCAACCCGCTACCTCCTACCACACCTATAACACCCAACCATCCTATTATCAGTCACCTCCAACTCATCCAAACTACCAAAAGCCCAGGCCTAATTTTGACCGCAAACCACCCAAACAGTACATCGTCATTGCTGAACCCATCGAACAGTTGTATGAAAGGTTGAAAGCCGCTGGATATGTCACCCATATTTCCGCTGTGGCAATGGAGAATTCATCTCAATGGGTCAATCCAAACAAGACATGTGCATATCATTCTGACATGAAGGGACACGCTATTGACGAGTGTCGCACCTTGAAAGACAAGCTCCAAATGCTGATTGATAGTAAGGTCATATAGGCGAAGGAAGTTGCACCTAATGTTCACAACAATCCTCTCCCAGATCATAGGGGTGGAGGGGTCAATGTGATAGAAACTGATGAAGAATGGGATCCCGAGGGATCAATCGGGCTTATTCGAGAAGGTGATGATCCTAAGAAACCTGCAGTCACACTCAATCCCATTGTGGTGCAGGTATATCTGCCAGTTGAAGTCGAGATAGCCGCATCAGTTCCTTAAGAAGTAAAAGTAACACTAGTCATTCCATTTGAAGTGGAGGTGGACACACCTTTCACTGTAATGGTGGCGTCCACACCACCCTTCAGTTCCAATGTTGTACCTTGGGATTATGTGACCGAGGCTAGAAAAATATAAAGTCAAAGACAAAAGAATCCAGCACTGCACAAGGAATGACCAGAACAGGAAGGGTTTATACACCTGAACATTTAGGAGAATCCAGTAAGCAAGCTTCTAACAAATCGCCCGTCATTGAGACTGGTCCAGATGACCTCTAGAGGAAGGTACATGCAAGGGAGTACTATGTCATTGATCATCTGAACAAGACTCCCGCTCATGTTGCTGCTACAAAATTCTGAGGCACACAGGAATGCTATAATGAAGGTGTTGAGTGAAGCATATGTACCCAACAACATCACTGGTGGAGAAATGGCCAATATGGTGGGGCAGGTCCTAGAAAACCACAAAATCACCTTCCACGAGGACGAGCTGCCACCTGAAGGTTTGAATCACAACAAGGAACTGCACATCACAGTGCAATGTGAAGACAAATTCATCGCTAGAGTTCTGATTGACGGAGGATCCAGCCTCAACGTTTGCCCATTGACAACGTTGAAGAGGTTAGGCAAAGGCCTACATGAGATACGAGAGGGAACTATGAATGTGAAAGCATTTGACGGATCTCAGAGAGCTACCATTGGAGAAACTACTCTCTGCCTGCAGATGGGTCCTACATGGTTCGATGTTGAGTTTCATGTACTGTACATATCCGCCTCTTACAATCTGTTGTTGGGAGAACATGGATACATGTCGCTGGGGCTGTAACATCAACTTTGCATCAGGCTATGAAGTTCGAGTGGAACCACCAAGAAGTGATTGTCCATAGATATGAGAGAAACCCCATTTACACTAGTCAGACTATCCCGGTTATTAAAAATAGAAGAAGGTTAGGTGGAGAAACCTACCATCATATTGAACGGGTTAACGCAATTGAGAAACATAAGTGGTGGAGTAGCAAGATATAAAGTATGCTAGCATGGAGAGGATATGAGCCCGGCAAAGGACTTGGTAAAAATCTTCAGAGCATCTCTAAACCCATACAGCTAAAGCGCCATGGTACCACTTTCGAGTTGGGATATCAGTAAATCTGGCAAGAATACAATGATTGATCACCACCATGGCATGGTCCATACTATCCACTTGAGCAGTTTGTGCCACACCTGATTCAGACCTTCCATCAGGCCTATATTATATGGGGATCGGGGGAAGAAGAAGCATTGGCGTCATTAAGGAATTTGTTCTTGGAAGATGATGACATGGATTGTTGTGTAATTATCGAGAAGGAGGAAGAGGAAGGCCCTACTATCCAAGTTGTGGAGAGAGGAGAATTCCTCAAGAACTGGACTGTCAGACCATCGAGGGCCCGACGAGTCCCGAGCATTACTATTTCCTATCTCAATGAACCGGCAACTATGACATGTAATGAAACAACGCAACAAAAGGATAGTTATTCAGAAGAAGAGGATGCAATACCCGAGGAGATCGTCAGAGAAGTAGAGGGTTTTGAGAACAAACCTAAGTCCAACTTGGACGAAACTGAGATAGTTAACTTGGGAAATTCTAAAACCGTCAAGGAGACCCGCATCAGCTTCCACTTATCACCGTCAGAGAAACAGGAGTACACTCGGTTCTTGAAAGAGTATGAGTACATCTTTGTGTGGTCTTACGACGATATGATCGAATTAAGCACGTCCATTATGGCCCACAAGTTGCCCACAAATCCAATGTGTCCGTCCGTAAAGCAGAAACTCAGGAAATTCAAGCCTGATATTAGCCGGAAAGCCAAAGAGGAGGTTACTAAGCAGATCAAAGCCAAGGTCCTCAGGGTAGTTGAATATCCAACTTGGCTAGCCAACATTGTGCCAGTTCTGAAGAAGAATGGGAAAGTTAGAGTTTGTGTCGATTATCGGGATCTCAATAGAGCCAGCCCAAAGGATGATTTCCTGCTTCCAAATATACACATCTTGATCAACAATTGTGCCAATCTTGAACTCCAGTATTTTGTGGATTACTTCGCATGTTACCATCAGATTCGGATGGACGAGGAGGATGCTGAGAAAATGGATTTCATTACACCGTGGGGTGTATACTGTTACAAGATGATGCCATTCGGCCTAAAGAATGCTGGGGCCACCTATATGAGGGCCATGAAAACTATTTTTCATGACATGATACACAAAAAAATTGAGGTATATGTGGATGATGTCATCATTAAATGCAAGAAGTCCACGGATCACATAGCAGACTTGAGGAAATTCTTCGATAGACTGCGGAAGTACAACCTGAAGCTAAACCTCATAAAGTGTGCATTCGGGGTTCCTGCCAAAAAGCTATTGGGATTCATCGTCAGCCGACAGGTAATAGAATTGGACCCATCGAAGGTCAAATCCATCCAAGATTTACCACCGCCAAAGATCAAGAAAGATGTGATGAGTTTCCTGGGACGCCTTAACTACATCAGCCATTTCATAGCACAACCCACAGTAATATATGAGCCGATTTTCAAGATGTTGAAGAAGGACGCTGCAACTAGTTGGACCGAGGATTGTCAAAAGGCTTTTGACAAAATCAAGGAGTACTTATCAACACCACCAGTTTTAGTCCCGCTAGAGCCAGGTAGACTAATGCTACTCTACCTTGCAGTGCTAGATGGAGATTTCGGCTGCGTTCTGGGGAAGCACGACGAAACAAGGAGAAAAGAACAGGTCATCTACTACCTGAGTAAGAACTTTACACCTTATGAAGCACGGCACACTCTGCTGGAATGTACCTGTTGTGCCTTGACCTGGATAGCTCAGAAGCTGAGGCATTACTTCTATGCCTATACAACATATCTCATATCAAGGATGGATCCTTTGAAATACATCTTCCAAAAACCCATGCCCGCTGGCAAACTGGCTAAATGGCAAATCTTGTTGAGTGAATTCGACATCGTCTATGTAACTCAGAAAGAAGTCAAGGGACAGGCACTGGCAGACCACCTTGCTGAAAACCCTGTGGGAGGAGAATACGAGCCCTTGAAGACGTATTTTCCCCATGAAGAGGTATCATTCGTAGGAGAAGACATTGTTGAAGCCTACGACGGTTGGAGAATGTTCTCTGACGGAGCGGAAAACTTCAAAGGAGTCGGCATTGGAGCCGTCTTAGCATCAGAAACTGGTCAACATTATTCGGTAGTGTAAATCAGGCTGAGTTTCAAATAAAACAGTATGCACAATGATGTTGAGTAAAATCATCAACAGGTAGTGAGGAAAACAGCAGTAAAATGCCATCAAAGGGATCTAAATAGATCGGCACGAGGCCCCAAAACCAGTTCAACATCATTAATATATACCCAAGGAAAACAACCCAATCAAAAATTATCAATTTAATCAAAAATCTCGAAATTCGGCCAAACCCGAGCCCCAGGAACACATCTTGGAATTCGATAAAATTTGCATCATTGGAATCCTCTTCCTCCCACGATTCTACACATACCAAGAACACTAAAATCGGACCACAATTGCCCACTCAAATCCTCAAAAGAAAAATCAATTTCCCATGCACCCTTCTTCCCCACTTTGGGTTTAATTCCAGCAAATTCTAGGTATAATTACTTGGAAAACGACATATAAACGAGTTATGAAGTTTAAAACCTCACTTCAAGTGATCCCCTTCAATTTCCTCTTGAGTCCTCTCAAAACTGCTCCCAACTCACCAACAATGGTGGAATAATGAGCTATTCTCGCACAAATGGCCTTTTAAAACATTCTGCCCAGCCATTAACTTTTCTTCAGTGCGATCGCGATCCTTGGCAAGCTATCGCGATGCACAGACCAGACAACCAATGCGATCGCAGACCAATACACGCAATCGCATAGAACAATTCTCCACCCCACACACGTGCCTCAGAATACTTTACGCGATCGTAGAAATACCCACGCGATCGCACTACCTTTCCTGACCAACCTATGCGACCGCAATCCTAACCACGCGATCGCGTAGAAAAAAATGCCTGCCCCACTCTTTTACTCTACGCGATCGCAAACATCCTCCCGCGATCGCGTAGAAGGAAACAAGAACTTCACACCAGCAAAAATCTCCCCAATTTTCAAGCCAAGAGTTGGTCCGTTAACCACCCGAAACACACCCGAGGCCCTCGGGACCTCAACCAAACATACCAACATATCCCATAACATCATTCAAACTTAGTCGAGCCTTTGAAACACCAAAATCAACGCAACAACACCAAAATCACATCAAATTCAAGCCTATGAACTTTGAAATTTCCAAATTTCGCCAACTATGCCGAAACCAACGAAAAAACCTCCGATTGACCTGAAATTTTTTAGACATATCCAAAATGACATTACGAACCTGCTACACTTCTAGAATTCCATTCCGATCCCGATAGCCTATTTTCCACTGCCGACCGAAAATCGCCAAAAACTAACTTTCGCCAATTCAAACCTAATTCTACACCGGACATCAAAACTTCATTCCGCACATACTCCTAAGTCCCAAATCACCTAACAAAGCTATCCGAGCCATAAAATCCACATTCCGAGGTCGTTCACCAATAGGTCAACTCTCAGTTGACTTTCTCAACTATTAGGCTACTTTAAAAGACTAAATGCCTAAATTCTCACCATAATCGCTCCGGACCCAAACCAACTAATCCAACACATCAAAAACAAGATAGCGATACATAACAAATGCAGAAATAGGGGAAATGGGGTAAATCTCACGGAATGACCGGTCAAGTCGTTACATCCTCCCCCTCTTAAACAAATGTTCATCCTCGAACGGGTCTAGAAACATACCTGGAGCCTCGAATAAGTGAGGATATCTGTCCCGCATCTCCCGCTCGGTCTCCCAGGTGGCATCCTCTACCAGCTACCCTCTCCACTAAACCTTCACTGATGTTATATCCTTAGACCTCAGCTTCCTGACCTGACGACCCAAAATAGCCACTGGCTCTACCTCA
>ML331585.1:0-37881 GCA_005239505.1 Nicotiana paniculata
AACTCTCACCTCGCCGCCTCTCATCTGTCGTCAACCATGGTGATTCCTCACCACCCTCAAGCCTCTCATGGCTCCCTTATGCCGGTATTGTTTGTCTCTAAAGTCCTCAAGGGACCAAGGTTAGTCCACTTACGACTTTGGGTTTTACTTGCCTGTTTCAGGCCGTTCTGGTTCGATCTCTAGTAAGATCTTCTTACTTTTTCCTAAACCTATGGATTTCTAAGCTTCGTCTTCGTCTCTATACTATTTTCTCAAAACCCTAATTTATATCTTCGATCTTCCCAAATCTGTACAGATCTGATATGAATCGAACCTATCTCGCATGTTTCCTTGAAAGTTTCCTGTTTTTTCAAGTGATTTTCCGTTTTCCTAAAACTAGGGTTTACTGAAAATCATCTTCTCCAAAAGTTTTCTGATTTTGAATGTTTAATCTTATGTTCTTGTGTGCTTTTGACCAATTTATGTTGAGTTTGCCTAAACCCTAGTCGATTTATGCTAAAGCTCCATTTTTTCTTATGTTTTTGCTTCGATTCTGGGTTTTCCGTGTTACTTGTGGTATTGTTTTTCTTTTTGCTTCGATTCTGAGTTTTTCAATGTTACTAGTTGTATTGATTCACTCTGTATCTTTGACCTACACAATTTTTCTTAGTCAAATTCACTGCTTTGTGATTTTTATCCTAATTAATCTCTATTAGGGTTTCTGAGTCAATTTTCCGGATCAATTTCTACGTGTCTCTGAAATTGTACTTAGCTCATTCTCTATTTGAGGAAGTTGATATCTTTCTTCCCAGAAATCAGTATTACTATGAAATTTTGATTGACTGATTCAGTCTGTTAAAAGTTCATGTGCATAATTCTCGTTTGTTTCCTTATTTAAGACCTTACTGATTCATCCCTGCCTTATTTAATTGCATGTATAACTGTGGATTCTTAGTGATTCCTTTACAGGGTATGATTGGGATTCTTTCCTTAATTAGACCCCTATTATCACCGTTTGATCAATTGCCCTTAATTAAAGGTGTCTATTCTGACTCCCTTATTTGGTTTGATTTGAACTTCTTGCCTTAATTGAATCCCTAATTATTACCGTTTGGTCAATTGCCCTTAATTAAAGGAGTCTATTATGAACTCTTTATGTGATTGAATTCTGTGACTTCCTTAATTGTTGGCTTCTGATTTCTTTTTACCTTGTTTTTCCTACTCTTAAACTACTATATAAACTCCCATGTTTCACCTCTCAACACACGAACACATTAGTTCAAAAATCTCTCTCTCATACTCAAAGCTTTTCTGGTCTCTTTCTTTCTTTGTTACTTACTTATTACTGTTCTGAATTAGCCGGCTGCAAGCCAAGGCTAATTATTGTGCTCTCCTATCCTTCACTTGTGTTTACTATCCCTTTAATGGTATGTTCTGATTTTAATTCAAGTCCCAAAACCAAGATGTTTCTGTTACTGCTTTAGTTTATCATGTTTCTGATCCGTTTTTATCTATGGTTTTGTTATTCAACATGTAATTGACATGTCTACATCATTGTTCACCTAGCATATTAGGTTATGCCCCACTCCTATTTAGGATCAGTATGCTTATGAATATGTTACCCCTTGTAGTATGTCCCAATATGATCTGCTCTATCTTACGTTTACCTATTTTCTAGCATGAACGTTTCTTTGCAAAGCAATTTGTATCCTAAGTTGTCTGATTCTGTGTTGATTCTGAAATTCATGCTGTGTTGATACCGTTAGCTATCCCCTAATCTCCATACACCCCCTACAAGAACTTCTATGATCATGTATACTATGTGCTCTATGTGTCCCCAATTCCCATCACCCATGTATGAACGACTATGATTTGAATGTGCTGAATCTGTTTATGCTATCATTAGTCTACTGTTTGTTAATTGTCCTACTCTTGTCAACAAACTTTTTTTTTACTAAACTACTCTCCTATTTTATAAAACTGTTTCAACTAAGTCTTTTCCAAACGTTGCCTTTCCTATTAAAACCTTTTCAAAACTATGTCAAGCACTCTCACTCTACTCTTAGGTCATTAGGCTCTGCCCCTCCATTGTATGAATACCTTGGGGTTCCTATGAGATCCCTCTGAACTCTGGTGCACTAGGGCTGGCCCTTCCACACTGCACTTACTCAATTATGGTTATGAAGTCTGGCTGTGAGCACTGCTCGGGATCCCTTGAGGTCCTTAGGGAACTCTGACACACCCGGATATGAGAAAGGCTATGAAACATTTGAGCACTTGAGGTTCTGGGAATCTGGGCTTGTTTTTTAGGCTCCCTATAGTTTAACTTCTTCTTTTCCTTTATCTATTTATGTAATTTACTCAGCTGGTCCTTATTTGTAAACAAATATTGGGGATGGCTAGTGAAAAAGGGGAGGGTAGCTATATATGTTATCAATATCAAGGGGTAGAAACTATGCCTTAGGTTTACATTTCCTACATGTGCACTATAATCCATGTTTAGGACCAATACATTCTAAGCATGTCATGCATTAGATATCATGTTTTAGGTTTACTGCTTCATCATCTCATTTGACCCTATTTATCACTTAGAAATCCTGCTTCTAGGCTAAATAATATCATCAACATAAGAATGTTGCTCCTGCACATCCTGAAATTATGCTATAGCTTCCTGTGCATTTAGAAATCATGCTTTAGGATCTCGCCCAGTCACACTTAGTTAAACTACTTATGCATGAAAAGCACATAAGACGGTCTCATATTTGATCATCCTGTTTTAAATAAACTGGTGATAATCCCTGTATTTTGCAACACCTAGGACATCATGCTTTTAGGTAAAACAACTTCTGAACTATTTTTTTTGACCAATTCTGACAGTTATTATGCACAATCCCATGCTTAGTCAAGCCTTAGGTAATTAATCTCTTTAAAAACTGAAAGACTGTTGCTTTGTGTTTACTGCCTAATGGTTAACAGGTTTTAAACTCAATAGGCAAACTGATTAGGTCCTGCTTCTGTGTTTATAAAATTGAAGCTGCATATCTTCTGTGTTCTGATTTTCACTTAGAAATCATGTTTTAGGATCCTGCTTAATAATACTGCCCTTGTTTGTGTTTGAGACGTGCTGCTTATGTGCATTATTTGTGGAGGTAAATATTGCTTTTTCCTGTTTCATCTGTTCTTGCCTGTCGCCTAGTATTTTCTCCTTTCAACCTTAGGGGTCTGTCTAGAACTGCCTATAGTAGAGGTCCTAAATTCCTCCAGGGCCATTAAGAAGGGATAGGTAACAACACGTGTAGAGATCGTTAAACAACACTCACTTTAATAACCGCTAAGGAGTGGGGAAGGGTAGATATGGATATGATGACCAGTGCGCTAATGCAACGTGTAGCCCCTCTTCTGAGGAGTGATTACCGGGCATTGTACCGATGTGATCCTATAGGATAAACGACCTAGGACCTCCTATCCCTTACATATGTGTGTTTAGATCATAACTCTTTCAAACCTTGTATATGTATTTTTAGGCTTTAAATCTTTTAAAATTTTAGCACATATGTGTGCTTAGACTGCGAATCTTCCCAAAATCTTTATCTTTTTACCTATATGTTTTGTTTGCTTATGTGCTAACTGTCTTAAAATTCACAAAGTTTGTTTGGCCGGGAACCACAGTTGTGGACTTTAAGGGGTGCCTAACACCTTCCCCTTGAAGTAATTTCAAGCCCTTACCCTATCTCTGGTTATCTAATTTGTGTTTATAAATGAACTTTAGTAGGTTCCCTAATGCACCTTAAAATTGTTAGGTGGAGACTCTTCAATTCCTTATCCCTTTCCCAAAGGGAAACGAGTTGTCCCAATAATGTCGAATACCCTGACCGACCCGAAGAGGGGAGGAAAGAAGGGGGCGCGACAAGTAGTATTTTAAGTAATTTGAGATAATTCTTAATTATGTGGATAATTGGGTAATTATTAATTTTTTGTAGGAGATTAACTAAGTAACTAGAATCTTTGTATAAGTTTAATAAGCCTCCCAACGTGGTAGCAAATAGGGCCTTACTCAAAGCCCAGTTAATGACTCTTAATTCATGTAACTTGGTGGCACATTTAGAGAATTTTGTGGCTAAAGTCATCACATAAGTGTGGACCACACCCACTAGGATAAAAGACCTCCATACCTCATTAAGTAGGGATATATATTAGAAGAGTGATGGAGGAGGAGCCACAAAAATAATGCTTAGGAAATCATATAATTCCACTTTTAAATTAGAGTTAAACGTGATTTCTATGTATATAGAAGCAACACAATTTTGAATTATGTAATAGCAATGTGACTTGCAATTCTAAGGAAGTACGATACAATCCTTCTATAGAATATCATACGGATTTTTCCCTACTTCGATTCGCCATTACGTGTTTTGTTGAAATTGACGTGTGTTAGAGGGATTGTCAAGAGAATCGACTCAGGTATGTTAAGTCTATCCCACTCTTTCCTTTTGGCATGATCCATACGATACAAACGAAACGAGTAAACGCACAACTTTCATAAATGCCTCTATTAATAGAAGCACTAGGGGTGCCTATGTTCTTGATTTCCCATGTGTATTATTATATCGTTTGTTCATGGGTCTCAGAAAAATACGTAGTTGTTAGAATTTATCCGAAGAAATATTGATCTTGTGATATTCCGAAAAATCTTATTAACGTACTTCTTATGCATTTCATTCATTTATTCATGTACATTGACCCATATAAGATGGTGTTATATACGCATATATTATATGTATATGGGATATGGGAAAAGGTTACAACGTTATATACACACCACCACTTGATCAGTTGGTATATGTTGATGATTTCGCCAACAGAGGCCTAGATGATATGATGTGATGCCCTCATAGTCTTGATGATGTTATGTACACCTATACCTATGCATGAACGACATTTATAAGCACATGCTTGACCTTATAAATGTTTCAGGATTCACAAAGTTATTTAGACGTACAGGTGGAATTTTTTACTCCATGTTTCCCTTATGTCTTTTATCTAATGATTTTCATGCCTTACATACTCAGTACATTATTCGTACTGATGCCCCTATTTCCCAGGTCCTACATTTCATGCCCGCAGGTGCAGGTAGAAAGGTTGACGGTCCCCCATCTTAGGATCCTTGCTCAGTGAGACTTGGTATTCTCCACTTGATCTAGATCTGTTATTAGTTTTAGGTACGCTATATTTGCATGTAAATATGGGTACGACAGGGCCCAGTCCCTTCCTTTATATAGTTTACAGTCTACTAGAGGTCTGTAGACAGCCAGTCATGTATAGTTGGATATAATGTGGCCTTGTCGGCTTCTAGTATTGGATATATAGTTGTCCATAGTGGCCTTGTCGGCTCGCCCTACTGTTTTCCCGCTTCTATATGTATATATGTCTTTTGGACATGTTTTCCACACATATTTTATTCACATATTTCAGTAGTTTATTGATAGATGTTATTCATGACCTACCATTAATTCATGTTTATATTTTAGACGCATGCTTAGGGGTGTTAGACATGCAGGACTCGGGCACTCATCATGGCCTATCAATTTGGGTCGTGACAACGCCTCTCATTATCTATAAATAGAGCAACCTTGGAGAATTGATACATATTGGTACAATTCTTTGAAATACTTAAGCACATAAAAGTGAGTTTTGAGAGATTTTTCATCAAGAGAGAAGGGAAGAAAAAGTGTTTGTTTTGCTGTAGATTTTGTTCCGACCATCCAACTCCAAGTCACATTGTTTAATTCATTAATCGTTGGATCGTGCTAAAATTTTGATTGGGTGTTCGTAAGATCTTGGTATTTTATTTTAACAGTGGAGATCGTATTTTATGGCTCCTTGCATCCGAATTCCAGCCGCGAATAACAACTCCATTTTTGCGACTTCTCATCATTCTTCAATTGATTTGTTGTTGCTCTTGGTTCTATTGTTGCTCCGTGTTTGGCACTTGTTCTGTAGCCAATTTGGAGAAATATTTTAACCCTCTTATTATTAAAGTGGAGCTTTTTGGATCTTTGTGATCCCGTGGTTTTTACCTTCGATTTGAAGGATTTTTTACGTTATAATTTGGTGTTCTTTATCTTATTTATTTTTTGGTTTGCCACTTCCTCGATATAACAATGGTATCAGAGCCTTGCTTATTTATACAGGTTTCTACGAGATGGAGGAGGATATTATAAAGTTAGTATATTTATATGGTAGCAATTATACTCTTTGGAAAAGCAAGATGAAAAACTTGTTGTTCGTGAAAAAGATTTATCTCTCCATTTGTGCAGCTCATAAGCCTGAGACTATATCTAAGAAGATTGGGATTTCAAACACCAGCAAGTATGTGAATATATATGAAAATAGGTTGAAGACAATGATCGCAATTATATTGTGAATAAGACACAAGCGAGATCATTGTGGGAAAATCTAGAGACTCTTTATTCTTCAAAAACTAGGAACAACAAGTTGTTCCTACTAAAGCAATTAATGAACTTCAAATACAAGGAAGGCAGCCCTATCCTTGATCATGTAAATATTTTTCAGGGTGTCGTTGATCAGCTGTCTGGAATGGGAGTTAATTTTGATGATGAGATACAAGGACTTTGGCTTCTTAATACTCTGCCAGACTCTTGGAAAAATCTTCGTGTTTCTTTGATAAATTCAACTCCTGGTTGTAAGGTGACCATGGAATTTGCCAAGAGTGGTGTGCTGAATGAGGAAGTAACGAGAAAATCTCAAGGTTTATCCTTACAAGAAGATATCTTGGTTATAGAAGACCAGGGGAGAGATAGAAGAAAAGGTTCGAGGAATAGAGGTAAAAGTAGAATTAAGTTAAGGTCCAAATACCATAATATTATGTGAAACCATCATGGCAAAAAAAGGCATATCTAAAGGTTCTTCACTAATTGAAGCAAGAGACTAGAGAAGGAAACAACAACAACAACAACAACAATGGCCCAGTATAATCCCACAAGTGGGGTCTGGGGACGGTAGTGTGTACGCAAACCTTACCTCTACTCCGATGGGGTAGAGAGGTTGTTTCCGAAAGACCCTCGGCTCAAGAATACAAAGAGACAAAAAGACGAAAAGAGACAATATATCAGTACCATCAATAAAAAACCATGGGAATAATAACGACATCACAAGAACCAGTGAATAAATGAAAAGCAAAAATAATAACCAGTAAATAATGGAAGAGTAGTGAAAACACAACATTGACCACAAGCAGTCTAAGACTAAATCCTATCAGCCTAGCCTCACAATGGTAGACTAAATGAACTCAACTACCTCCTAACCTACAACCTTAATGCTCGACCTCCACAACTTCCTATCGAGTGTTATGTCCTCGGAGATCTGAAGCCTCGCCATATCCTGCCTGATCACCTTTCCCCAATACTTATTAGGCCTCCCTCTACCTCTCCTCGTACCCACCAATGCCAACCGCTCGTACCTCCTTACCGGGGCATCCAAAGGTGCCCGAATCATCTGAGCCTTGCTTCCCGCATCTTTTCATCAATGGGACCCACGCCCACTTTCTCTCGAATATCTTCATTCCTAATCTTATCCATCCTAGTGTGCCCGCATCATCCACCTAAACATCCTCAATTCTGCTACTCTCATCTTCTAGGTATGTGAGTTCTTAACTGTCCAAAACTTAGCCCCATACATCATGGCCGTCCTAACCACCGTTTTATAAAACTTAACTTTGAGTAGCGCAGGCACTTTTTTGTCACACCGGACTCCAGATACTAACCTCCATTTCATCCACCCCACCCTAATACGGTGTGTGACATTCTCTTCGATCTCCCCATCACCCTAGATAATCGACCCAAGGTACTTGAAACTGCCTCTCTTGGAATGATCTACGATCCAAGCCTGACGTTCATGCCCGCTTCCCTCGGATCGGCACTGAATTTACACTCAAGATACTCCATCTTCTTCCTGCTAAACTTGAAACCCTTAGACGCAAGCGCCTGTTCCAAACCTCCAGCCTCTCGTTAATGCCACTCCGTGTTTCGTCAATCAAAACAATATCATCAGTGAATAACATACACCATGGAACTTCTCCTTGAACATGATGTGTCAGTGCGTCCATCACCAGAGCAAACAAGTAAGGGCTGAGCACAGATTCTTGGTGTAACCCCAAAACAACTGGAAAATGCTCAGAGTCACCTCCCACTGTCCTAACCCGAGCCTTAGCTCCATCATACATGTCCTTAATCTCCCTAATATAAGCAACCGGCACACCTTTAGCCTCTAAACATCTCCAAAGAACCTCCCTAGGAACCTTGTTATATTCTTTCTCCAGATCAATAAACACCATGTGTAAATCCTTCTTCCTTTCCCTGTACTGTTCCGCCAACCTCCTAATAAGGTGGATAGCTTCTATTGTAGAACGACCCGGCGTGAAGCCAAACTGGTTATCTGATACAGACACCGTCCTCCTAGCCCCCTCTTATACTACCCTCTCCCAAACTTTCATAGTATGACTCACTAATTTGATACAACTATAGTTGTTATAACTCTGGATTTCACCTTTGTTCTTGTATAACGGAACCACCGTACTCCACCTCCACTCGTCCATCATCCACTTCATCCTGAAAATAACATTAAACAACCCAGTCAACCATTCCAAGCCTGCTCTACCCACACATCTTCAAAATTCGACCGGAATCTCATCAGGCCCGGTAGCTCTGCCCCTGCTCATCTTACGCATAGCTCCCACGACCTCCCCAACCTTGATGCGCCTACAATATTAATTGTGGAGGCTCTCAGAATTCCCCAACTCGCCTAGCACAATATCCTGATCCCATTCTTCATTTAGAAGTTTATGAAAGTAAGTTTTCCATCTCTGCTTAATCTGGGCCTCTCCCATCAACACATTACCGTCCTCGTCTTTGATGCACCTCACTTGGTCCATATCTCGGGCCTTCCTCTCTCTTGCCTTGGCCAGCCGGAATAATTTCTTCTCCCCGCCTTACAGACGAGTAAAAGCCACAGTCTTAGCCTTGGTGACCGCCAGTTTCGCCTCCTTCCTAGATACCTTATACCCTCTCTACCTTGCATGTGCTCCCAACTAGCTTCAAGTACACCGCCTTCTTTGCTCCCAACTAGATTCAAGTACACTAGAGAAGGAAACAATGTTGAAAATAACAAGAAAAATGTTGCTGCTATTGTTCGAGATGAACTTCTTTTTAATTAAGATAAAAACGTCATCAATTTGGTATCCCATGAGACGATCTGGATAGTAGATTCTGAAGCTACCTGATATGTCACACCAAGAAAAGACTTTTTCTCATCTTATACTCCTGTTGATTATGGAGTTTTAAAGATGGGCAATGCCACTTAAGTTAAGGTGTTTGGTGTTGGCACAGTTTGTTTGAAAACTAATAATTGTTCAACGCTAGTTCTTCAGAATCTCAAACATGCTCCAGAATTTCCTTTCAATTTGATCTCCACAGAAAGACTAGATGATGAAGGTTACCATAATTCCCTCTTTAATGGCTAATGGAAGCTCACCAAGGGCTCACTAGTAGTAGCTCGAGGAGTCAAGTCTTCTCATTTATATGTGACACAAGGCTTTATTCTTAATGACTTCATAAATCTAGTGAAAGGTGATACTTTATTAGAATTGTGGAATAGAAGACTGAGTCATATGAGCGAGAATGGGATTACGTGTTTAGCTAAGAAAAGTTTGCTTCCTGGAGTGGAAAAAGCAAAGCTAAAAGGTGTGTAAAATGTTTTGCTGGAAAACAAAAAAAGGGTTTCCTTTCATAGCCATCCTCTTTCAAGAAAGCCTGAATTATTGGATCTAGTACAGTCTGATTTGTGTGGTCCTTTTAAAATAAAGTCAAAAGGTGTAGCACTTTACTTTATTACCTTCATTGATGATCATTCTCGCAAGCTCTAGGTGTATTCTTTGATATCCAAAGATCAAACATTTGGCGTGTTTCACGAATTTCAGACCTTAACTGAAAGACAAGCGATGACAAAATTAAAATGCATTCGCACTGATAATGGTGGTGAATATTGTGGTCCCTTTGATAATTTTTTTAAAGAACAAGGAATTAGTCATCAGAAAAATCCATCCAAGATGCCTCAATTGAATGGTTTGGAAGAAAGTATGAATAGAACTCTAGTTGAGAGAGTTAGATACTTGCTTTCAGACGCTAAACTTCCAAATACATTTTGGGCGAAAGTACTTAACACTCTTGTTTATGTTATCAATGTGTCTCCTGTTGTTGATTGGATGGTGATTTCTCAGACAGAGTTTTATTTTCCAAAGATGTTTCCTATGACCATCTGAGAGATTTTGGGTGTAAAGCTTGTGTACATGTTGCTAAAGATGAGAGATCAAAACTGGATGTGAAAACTAAGCAGTGCATCTTTATCGGTTATGGTCAAGATGAGTTTGACTATCATTTTTATGATTTGGTTGATAATAAACTTATTAGAAGTGTTGATGCAATATTCTTTGAAAATTTCTATTGAAGATATTGACAAAGCGGAGAAGATATAGAATAATGAGAGCTTGGTTGATATTGATCCATTTTTTATTGCCAAGGCACCTCCAGCACATGAAGGAACCCAAGACAATAATGAAGATAGTGATTAATATCAAAATGATAATCATGGTGTAGATGTTATAAATGCTCTAGTTGATGAAATTTTGGTTGATCAACAATCTTGGAAGACCTACAACGCAGAAGCAAAAATTCATGTGTTATTCTCCTGATGAGTATGTAGTTTTGACTGACATGGGAGAACCTGAGAGTTATGATGAAGCCATGCAAGATACTCACAAAGATCAGTAGATAGAAGCCATGGGAGATGAGGTGAAGTCACTCCATGAGAATGGCACATATGAGTTAGTGAAATTATGGAAAGGTAAGAGAGCTTTATAAAACAAATGGATATTTAGAGGTAAACAAGATAATTATACCTCTGCGCTTAGGTACATGCGAGGTTAGTTGTTAAAGGTTTAGCCTCGAGTCTAGATTTAGAGGTTTAGAGGATACACATTGATGACAATCCTTCAGATATGCTGACAAAAGCGGTGGTTGCAGATAAACATGCGTTTTGTAGAAAATTGGCAGACGTGAAACCTGTCAATAGTTCATCTACTTGAATACATATATGGCTCCTTGGCTGGAGAGGGAGTTTGTTGGACCGGATCAATGAGTAATCCTATTCTCTTTTTGTTTTAATTCTTATTCGGAATTGGATTCGATTTTTATTCCTATTTAGAGTTATTTTTGGCTTTAAGAAAAAGTACCACTCATTATCTTAAATAGAGCAACCTTAGAGAATTATTCTATGCTCATTAGTACAAGTCTTTGAAAGACTTAAGCACATAAGAGTGGTTTTTGAGAGACCTTTTATCAAGAGAGAAGAGAGAAGAGAGAAGAGAGAAGAAAAAGTTTTATTTTGCTGTAGATTTTGTTTGGACTAGCTCACTTCAAATCACGTTTTCCAATTCATTAACAGTTGGATCGGGCTAAAAATTTTATTGAGTGTTCGTAAGATCTTAGTCTTTGATTTGAACGGTGGAGATCGGATGTCATGGCCCGTAGCATCCAATTTCGTGCCCCAAACAGCAACTCCATTTTTGCGACTTCTCATCGTTTTTCAATTGATTTGTTGTTGCTCTTGTTGCTATTGTTACTCTGTTTTTGGCACTTGTCGTATAGTCAATTTGGAGAACTTCTGTGATCCTCTTACTGTTATAGTTGAGCTTTTTGGATCTTTGTGATCCCGTAGTTTTTACCTTCGATTTGAAATGTTTTTCATGTTAAATTTAGTGTTTTTTTATCTTCTTTATTTTCGGGTTTGCCTCTTCCTCGACGTAACACAATTAATCTAATATTTTTGAATGTTGAAGCTCAACGACGGACAAGGATTAGGATATTTGTCCTAAATCTAATTTAGATAAATTCCTGATTATTTGAACTGGTCGGCTGATTATAAAAATTAAGGGAAGCGAATAGGAGCTGAGCACTTGGACTATCTACCTAGGATTAATACCTTGGTGACTTGATATGTTTCATGCAGTATTTAGTAATCGTTTGGATTTCTCAATTAGCGTTTGTTGGAGTCTTTTGCTCGCCTGGCGGCAACGTGCCATTTGCGCTGTTGACCATTTCAGTAACAAATAAATAAATAATAAAACAAAGCGAGATGTTTGAATAATAATTTGGGGGGGGGGGGGGGGGGGGNAATTTCACGGATAATCGGGAAATGGTCAACTTGATCACAACATGAGAAAATATTGAAATTTTGTAAAAGGTTATGAAATCAAAAGACAAACTACTCCAATATATTAATTAAATTGGCATCACAAAATGCATTTTTAATTGTCTAACTCTACATAATTGGCTTCTTCTCATCAACGTTAAAACATAGTGCAGTGGAGGTGTGGTATTAAAATTTCTCTCGCTAAGTATACGTAGATGGAGGTTCATGTTGTAATTCTTATTAATTGGATTCTATATGAGAACTTTTAAATGGATATCAAAATACCATAAGAAAAGAGTATTTTATCTTGAAGATTGATCACCTCTCGAGTTTATAACTCGTTTTTCATCTTTATCGTTCATTCTCTTTCTGCAAACGAACTATACACTAAAAGAAAAAAAAATAGCAAAGGAAAGAAAATAAAGAAAGAAATTCACTTAATAGAACTATTTAAATTAAGTGTATTAATAGACGACAAACGTGCATGAGGGTTGATGTACTTTAACGGAAACTTGCAACTTGCAAACACAAAAGAGAACTAGCTAGCTTGATAATTGCAAAAGCCCCATTAGAGAGTACATGTTTAAATTTTTTTACGAAAAAGTGCCATATTTACATTTCTAGCTACTATAGAAAATAAGTTATATCTATTATCTATTTCAGTTTCTTAATATAATTATATACCCCTACCGTCATACTTTTGGATCGTATTTGCCCACCACTCATACTAGGGTTTTCTTCTTTTCTTTTTGAAGCATTAAGAAAGGTTTCTTGAAGAAGTGCAGATCGAGGGCAAGAAGAAGTAAACTCAAAACCCCTAGATTTTAAATATGGCCCTTTTCCGATTTATTTGATTACTTGAACTAAAGTTGGAAAAGATCACTCCAAAGAGAAAAGGGGGGAAAAGCATTTGTATCCTTTCTCCTTTACCATTTGTTTAAAGAAAAGACAAAGTTATCCACAATTTTGACATTCCTGTAAACTTAGGTGTTTCCTTTTACTTTTCCAAATATATTAGATAATTAGTGAATCAAAAAATAAGGCAAATTTTCTGATGGTTGTGTGCGATTAAATTTTAGCATGATCAATGCTAGTACAACGTGTGCCCTCTACAAGTAAGTTTAAGCTGTAGAACCGAAAAATAGTGGAGTAATAATATATCCGTCCACAACTGATGTCTGATGCCAAGAGTAAGTTACACCAAAAGGCATTCTTATCTCAAGTTTGGTTAGATAATTGTGTGAGTTTATAGGATCCTTGTTGTCAATTCAAATTTATTGTTTTTTTATCAAAAAGTAAGCGAAAAGGTTTATATTGTCTCCTTTGCTGCTGACAGACAAATCTGCAAAAAAGGAAGAATTGAATTATGCCATAGACAAACGTAAGGTTCTTCTCTTTCTAATTCAGTCCGTTTTTTGATATTTTCATGATCCCGATGTTCCTCTTCTTACTTCGATAAACTTTATACTCCTTCTAGTAGTATTTATGACAGACAACGAGAGAAAAGAACAAACTTTGATGTTTTCGAGCACGTGAAAGTCGAGACAATTTCTTGTGCGGCTCAACAAATTTGGTGGCCTAAAGTTAAAAATATTAAAATGCCCTTAAATTACTTTCATAGAACACATTACTAATGAGACCAAAAAATAATCATATAACACTGGTCTAGTAGTAATGGCATAGGGCATAGTGAATCATGTGCGGGTTAAGCACTCCTCATGGTTTTAAATTTTTTCGAAGATAAAAGCATATTAATTAAGTGAAAAAGGATATAGAGGGGTGAATCCATTATACATCGAGTTACGAACTTTGCGTCACTGACCCTTGAAGATTTCTTAGTTTAAAAAGATGAGAAACAAAATAACTTGCTTTGTGATGTATGGATCAATTAATTATGACAAAAAAAAAACTAATTTAAAGAAACGGAATTGAAGTTAAGAAATAAAACCATCAGAAATATATAAAGAAGTGTACATAAAAGAAGAAAAATTAGAATTAATGAGAAGATAAATATACGAGGAGTATTTAATTTAATGAGAAAAAATTTGTCGTTATTTACTCACTCGTTACAAAAATACTAAAATTTAAAAGTCTTTATTATTAATAATAATTACATAAATTATATATATCATAATATTAATACAATACTTATTTTTGTGGCTCTTAATATTAAGGCCTAAAGCAATAACTTTACTTACTTACCTTGGAACCGCCCCTGCCAATGATGTGCGCGTATACTTGAGAGTCTCTATTAATGTCACACAAATGAATGAAGGATAAGTGGAGAATAAACGCTCCAACTCATCCTATAAAAATTAGTGTATTAGTAAAAGAGTGGGCTTATCATGTGGACAAATCAAACATTGACACGTGGTAGATGATGCCAAATTACTTGTACGGAAACAATTAATAGATTGGAAGGTTGTTTGAAGAATGAAGCCGAGATCTGGTATATGTGACATCTCATGTTTTCATACGTGAAAGTACATCATAACTAAATTAATGAAAGATCGGAAATAAAATATTACATCCGGTATTTTTGTTAGTTAAAATTTCATTGTATGTTAATCGACGTATGCTCAGGCATGAGATTATTTAGAGATTATAAGTATTATGTTATTTCAAGCAAGTGATAAGTAAATTCATGAAGGTGAGAGGGCGAGCGAATCTAAGAAAATGAGTTTCGTCGAAGTTTGACATTTTAGGATAAAATACGATCTAAGTTATAACACCTGACATTTATGGACTTGTGTCATACAAGATACCACATGACCATGATAGTAAGGTATATGAAGTGTGTTAAAAGTGAATAGTATTTTAAGTAATTTGAGATAATTCTTAATTATGTGGTGTCACGGCCCAAATATCCCTCTGAAATACGTCGTGACGACACCTAGTCTCTACGACTAGGTAAACCTAGCAATTTACAGAAAATACCAATAACGGAAACAAATTTTAACTTCTAACTGCAATAGACACTGAATAATCAATAATGATGCCGCTCGACATGTACAATAACCAAAACATTAACGTACACAACTTTCCCAAAACCCGAAATATCATGAGTCACAAGATACAAAAAGGAAATAACATCTCTATATACCAGAGTCTAATAAAAGAACACAGAAAGTGTTTGACGTGGGGAAGAATAGAAGGAGACTCCGAGGTATGCAGACGTGGCAGATATACATTGAAGTCTCGAAGCTGCCTTGAACTTACTGATAATGCGGCTGATTACGAGCACCTGAATCTGCACACAAAACATGTGCAAAAAAGTAGGAAGAGTACACCATAATTGGTACCAGTAAGTGTCGAGTCTAACCTCGGTCGAGTAGTGACAGGATCAGGTCAGGCCCACTGGTATATAATAAATAAAACTGGAGAATAAAATAGTATAATAGAAGACTGGAGTTCAACAAAGGAAAACATAATGAAATAACAGTACAACACGCGGAAATAAACGACAGGAGATCTTCCGAGATACCGTCTCGTAGTTCCAAAAGTAAATATGCAGGGAGAACTCCCGAGATACCGCCTCATAGTCTCAAAAGTAAATGTGCAGGGGGATCTACCGGGATACCGTCCCGTAGTCCTAAAAGTAAATATGCAGGGGGATCTCCCAAAAGTAAATATGCAGAGGGATACCATCTTGTAGTCCCAAAGTAAATACACAGCGCAATCAATTACAGACGATAAGTGCAGCAAGAGAATCTGTAGTCTTGACTAAGTACAAGTCGGGAAAAGAAGCAGGAATTCAATTGGCATGTTGCAAGGAGTTCAGTTAAGCAATTAAGGCACATATACATGTTATTCTAGGCTAACAGGGTAACTACGCATGTTAGTATATTCAATTAAGGTGAAAACAGGTAATTACTCAGTAAAAATAAGGTTTTTCAACAAATAGCCCAAGTACGTACTCGTCACCTCGCGTGCACGGCGCTCACATAGCAATATCAGTACCAAATCCTAAGGGGAATTCCCCCACACAAGGTTAGGCAAGCAACTTATCTCGAACCAAGCTAAATCAATCGGTAGCAATGCTCTTCCCACGAATATCTGACTCTGAATCTCCCAAATCTAACCAAAATCAATTTCATATCATAAATATAGCTACAAGAAACTAATATAGTCAATGGAATCTAAGCTAAAGCGAGAAATTAGGAAATCGTCCCAAAAAACCTCCCCGGGCCCACGTTTCGGAATCGTCGAAAGGTTACCGAATATGAACACAATTCACTCACGAGTCTAACAATACAAGAATTACTCGAATTTAACCTCAAATCACCTTCCTAAACTCGAAATTGTAGTCTATGAAGTTTCTACCTTTTCCCTAAATTTTCAACTCAAATCCCTAATTAGAAGATGAAAATAACAATGGATTCATGAAATATAGCTCAATCCGATTTAGAATCACTTACACAACAATCTTCTCGAATAAACCTTGAAATATCGCCTCACACCGAGCTCTCAAAGTCCCAAAAGCAAATGGTAATCAAACCCTCAAATTCCTATTTTCTGCCCAGTAAATTCGCTTCTGCGAGCCTTCAACCGCACCTGCGGGAATTCCATCGCAGGTGCGAAAATGAATTATGAGGGCTGGGTCCGCATCTGCGGTAAGAGGGCCGCACCTGCATGTGCGCGCCGGCGGAACACTGTCCACTTCTACAGTCCTCCTTCACGCCTGCGGTTTCTTAGGCGCATCTGCGAGCATCGCAGATGCGATACTTCCCTCACACCTTCGATCCCTGATCAAGTCCCCCAACTCCACTTCTGGACTTGATCTGCCTCATGTGCGATATCGCACGTTCGGTTTCCCCATCGCAGGTGTTAAACACTAGAAACCAAGAAAACTGTAGTAATTGCATAAGTCCAATTTCATTCCGTTAAGCATCCGAAACACACTCGAGGCCCCCCGGACCTTAACCAAACATATCGACCAGTCCTAAAACCTCATACAAACTTAGTCGAGCCCTCGAATCACATCAAACAATGCTAAAAAATATAAATCACCATCCGATTCAAACGTAATGAACTAGAGACTTCCAATTTCTACAACCGATGCCGAAACCTATCAAACCACGTCCGATTGACCCCAAATTCTGCACACAAGTCATATTCAACCCTACAGACCTACTCCAACTTCCAGAATCAGAGTCCGATCCCGATACCAAAATGCTCACTACCGGCCCAAATCTCCAAAAATTTGACTTTCGTCATTTCGAGCCTAAATGAGCTATAGACCTCCAAAACTCAACCCGAACACACCCCTAAGTCCAAAATCACCCACCGGAGCTAACAGAACTGACATAACTCCATTCCGGAGCCGTCTTTACACATTTCTGACTACGGTCAAAATCATAAGACTTAAGCTTTCGTTTAGGGACTAAGTGTCCCAAAACACTCCGAAATCACTACCAACACCTCCCGGCAAGACATATAAGCAGAAAAAGACACAGGGAAGCAGTGAATAGGGGATCGGGCTTTTAAACTCTCAAAACAACTATCCGGGTCATTTCATCCTCCCCCTCTTAAAATAATTGTCCGTCCTCAAACAAGTATAGAGACATACATGAAGCGGTGAAAAGATGAGGATAATGGCTGCGCATATTCTGCTCGGTCTCCCAAGTCGCCTCCCCGACCGGCTGACCCCTCCACTACACCTTCGCGGAAACAATGTTCTTTCACCTTAGCTTTCTGACCTGCCTGTCCAAAATAGCCACTGGCTCCTCAACATAAGATAAATCCTTGTCCAACTGGAATGAGCTGAAATCCAATACATGAGCCGGATTACCGTGATACTTTTGGAGCATAGAAACGTGGAATACCAGATGAACTCCTGCTAGACTGGGAGGTAAGGGAATCTCATAAGAAACCTCCCCAACTCGCCGCAACACCTTAAAGGGACAAAAGAACCTTAGTCTTAGCGTTCCCTTCTGTCTGGACTAGGCTGTGCGAAGTCGATCCTGAATCACCTTCACCTTATCTAGGGCATCCTGGACCAAGTATTTACCCAATAATATAGCCTCGCCCGACTTGAACCAACCCACTGGGGACCGACACCGTCTACCATACAGAGCCTCATACGGTGCCATCTGGATGCTTGATTTATAACTGTTGTTGTAAACAAACTCTGCAAGTGGCAAAAACTAATCCCATGACCTTCCAATCTCCATCACACACGCACAGAGCATATCCTCTAATATCTGAATAGTGCGCTCAGACTGTCCATCCGTATGAGGGTGAAATATTGTGCTCAGCTCCACTTGAGTACCCAACTCATGCTGTACGGCCCTCCAAAATCATGATGTAAACTGTATACCCCAGTCAAAAATGATAGATACTAGTACATCATGAAGCTGACGATCTCGCGAATGTAGATTCGAGCTAGCTGCTCGGATAGGTAGTAATCATAGGAATGAAATGGTCTGACTTGGTCATCCTATCCACAATCACCCAAACTGCATCAAACCTCCGCTGAGTCCGTGTAGTCCAACAAGGAAATCCATAGTGATCTGCTCCCATTTCCACTCCGGAATCTCTAACTTCTGAAGCAACCCACCTGGCCATTGATGCTCATACGTCACCTGCTGGCAATTAAGGCATAGAGCCACATACTCCACTATGTCCTTCTTCATCCTCCTCCACCAGTAATGCTGCCTCAAATCCTGATACATGTTCGCGGCACCCAGATGAATAAAGTACCTCGAGCTATGAGCCTCCTGAAGAATCAACTCACGCAAACCATCTACATTAGGCACACATAGCCCTCCCTACATCCTCAATGCACCATCATCCCCAATAGTGACCTCCTTAGCATCACCATGATGGATCGTGTCCTTAAGGATGATCAGACCAGGGTGATCATACTGACGCTCCTTGATACAATCATAAAGAGAAGACCGAGAAACCACACAAGCCAATACTCGACTCGGCTCAGAAATATCGAATCTCACAAGCTGGATGGCTAAGGCCTGAACATCCAATGCCAATGGCCTCTCTGCTGCTGGAAGATATGCTAAACTCTCCGCCTGGCGATTCAAAGCATCGGTCACTACATTGGCCTTCCCGGAGTGGTACAAAATGGTGATATCATAGTCCTTAAGTAGCTCCAACCACCTCCGCTGATGCAAATTAAGATCCCTTTGCTGAACAGATGCTGCAGACTTTGATGATCGTTGTAAATCTGACAAGGAACACCGTACAAATAGGTGCTTCCAAATATTCAAGGCATGAACAATAGATACTAACTAAAGTTCATGGACAAGATATTTCTTCTCATGCACCTTCAGTTGTCTGGACGCGTATGAAATCACCCTATCATCCTGCATCTACATCGCACCAAGACCAATCCGCGATGCATCACAATATATAGTATAAGACCCCAAACTTGTAGGCAATACCAATATTGGCGCTGTAGTCAAAGCTGTCTTGAGCTTATGAAAGGTTCTTCTCACACTCCTCTATCCACCTGAACGGACCACCCTTTTGGGTCAGCCTGGTCATAGGTGCTACAATAGATGAGAATCCCTCAACAAAATGACGATAATACCCCGCCAACCCAAGAGAACTTCGGATCTCCGTAGCTGATGATGATCTAGGACAACTCTGCACTACTTCCACCTTCTACAGATCTACCTTGATCCCATCACTCGATACTACATGACCCAAGAAAGCCACTGAGTCTAGCCAAAACTCACACTTAGAAAATTTTGCATACAACTTCTTTTCTCTCAAAGTTTGAAGCACAGTCCTTAGATGCTGCTCATGATCCTCCCGAGTCCGGGAGTACACCAGAATGTTATCAATAAAAACAATGACGAATGAGTCAAGATAAGGTCGGAACACACTGTTCATCAAGTGCATAATAGTTGTTGGGGAATTAGTCAGCCCAAAAGACATCACAAGAAACTCATAATGACCATATCGAGTTTTGAAAGTAGTCTTCGAGATATCTAGCTCATGAATCTTCAACTGATGATAGCCTAAACGTAAGGAAATCTTGGAAAATACGCACCATGTAACTTATCAAATAGGTCATCAATACGAGAAAATGGATACCTGTTCTTCACTGTAACTTTGTTCAACTGACGATAATCAATGCACATACGCATAAAACCATCCTTTTCTTCACAAATAAGACCAGAGCACCCCAAGGTGACACACTGGGCCGAATGAAGCCCTTATCAAGAAACTCCTGTAACTGCTCCTTCAACTCAGGAGGAGACATACAATACGGAGGAATAGAGATGGGCTGAGTGCCCGACAACAAATCAATACCGAAATCAATATCTCTGTCGGGCGGCATGCCCGAAAGATCAGCTGGAAACACATCTGGGAAGTCCCTCACTACTGGAACTCACTCAACTGTAGGGGTATCATTACTTCTCTCACATAAGCTAGATAAGTGTCATGACCCTTCTCAACCATTCATTGAGCCTTAAGAAATGAAATAACTCTGCTGGGAGTATACTCTAAGGTACCGCTCCACTCTAATCGCGGTAAATATGGCATAACCAGCGTCACAGTCTTAGGGTGAAAATAAAGGATAGTATAACGGGGCGAGAACCAGTCCATGCCCAATATAACATCAAAGTCTACCATGCTGATTAATAATAAATTGGCTCTAGTCTCAAAACCACTAAGAGCAATCAAACACGACCGATACACGTAGTCCACAACAAGAAAATATCCGACATGAGTAGACACATAAACATGGAAACTCAAAGAATCCCAAGATACACCCAAATGTGGGGGGAAATAAGACGACACATAGGAATACATAGAGCCTGGGTCAAATAATACCGATGTATCTCTATAACAGACAGGAACACTACCTGTAATGATAGAGTCGAAAGCAATTGCCTCTGTACGAGCTAGAAGAGCATAATACCTGGCCTGGCCTCCCCTTGTAGGGCGACCTCGACCTCCCCGACCTCCACCTCGAGCTGGCTGAGTAGGTGGGGCGTAGCTGATGCTGGAATTATAGCTTAAGGACCCAGTGGAGCACGTGGTGGCTGAAATAACTGTGGAGGTGCACCCCTCCTAAGTCAGGGGCAATCCCTCACCATATGGCGAGTCTCTCCATACTCAAAACAACCCTTTGGAGGGCGTGGCTTCTGTGACTGACTCGGGCCAGGTCTGCTGGAGTAGTCGCTAAAAGCACCCCGAGCAGGAGGCACACTAGATACTGGCGGTGCATAATAAGGCTCCTGAGGCATAGAAGGGGCTGTAACACCATTGGCGGCTAGAAGAGCTGAATGAACGAGGTGACTCACACAACCCCTACCATGTCGAATTGCAGCTGGGGCACGAGTACCATTGTAAGTGCCCGACTCTCGAGACATCTTGGCCTGTCTCTCCTCTCTGTCCTGCGCAAGCATGCCCTCTAATCTCCTGGCAATACTCACAACCTGCTGATAAGAAATATCCATCTCCAACTCCCTGGTCATACTGATCCGGATACTGGGGTGGAGTCCCTCAATAAAATGACAAACCCTATTTCCAACTATGGCGACCAAGGCCGGTGCATGTCGGGCCAAATCACTGAAACAGACTGCATACTCTGACACAGTCATATATTCCTGGTGCAGCTGCTCAAACTCCGTGCGCCATGAGTCCCTGAGGCTGTAAGGGACATACTCTCTCAAAAACATGTCCGAGAACTGAGTCCATGTAAGCGAAGCTACCTCATTCGGACTACTCAACTCATAAGCATGCCACCACTGATAGGATGCTCCTCTAAGCTGGAAGGTTGTAAAAGAAACCCCACTCATCTCCTTTACGCCCACAGCACGGAGAATATGCTGACACTCCTCCAGAAAACCCTGAGCATCATCTGTAGCCAATTTGCTGAAGGTAGGTGGGTGGTGCTTCTTGTACCTCTAAAGTCTGAGCTGCTCCACCTCAAAAGCGACTGTCCTGGCCTCGTGCTAAACCAGAGCTACTGGCTACATATGGATAAACTCTGGGGCCTGATAAACTTGGACCCTCTGCTTAGGAATACGGGCTGCGGGAGTCTGTGCCCCTCCCCCGACCTGAGATGTGACGGGAGCTAATGGGATCAATCCATCCTAAGCTAAGGTGCTGAACATGCTCATGAACTGTGCTAGAGTCTCTTGGAGGGCTGATGCTGCAATAGGCACCTCCGGTGCCTGCCCTCCAGCTGAATCTATTGAGGCTCCTCTATCGCAGCACGTGCAGGTGCTCTAGCTGCACCACGTGGTTGTCCTCTACCCCGTCCCCAGCCTTTGGCGAATCTAAAAGGGGGAGCGGGTGCCTAGTCATCAGATCATTCAGTACGGGTCCTCACCATCTGTGAGAAAGAATAGAATATAGAAGTTTTGAATTTGATGCCAATAACTCGCACAATTAGGAACCAAAAGAAGTATGATTGTTCCTAACAATTCCATAGCCTCTCGAATATGAGTACAAACATCTCTGTACCGATTCGCGAGACTCTAATAAACTGACTTGTGACTCACGACTCCCAAGAACCTAGAGCTCTGATACCAATTTTTTTGCGACCCAAATATCCCTCTAAAACACGTCATGATAGCACCTAGTCTCTACGACCAGGTAAGCCTAGCAATTTACCAAAAATACCAACAATGGAAACAAAGCTTAACTTCTAACTGCAATTGACACTGAATAATCAATAACGATGCCGCTCGGCATGTACATAACCAAAACACTAACGTACACAGCTTTCCCAAAACCCGAAATATCATGAGTCATAAGATATAGAAAGAAAATAAAATCTCTAGACACCGGAGTCTAATAAAAGAAAATATAGAAAGTGTTTGACGCAGGAAGAATAGAAGGGGACTCCGAGGTCTACAGACGCGAAAAATATACCTCAAAGTCTCCAAGATGCCTCGAACTCATTTATAATACGGCTGATGACGAGCACCTAAATCTACACACAAAACATGCGTACAGGAGTAGCATGAGTACACCACAATTGGTACCTGGTAAGTGCCGAGCCTAACCTCGGTCGAGTAGTGACGGGATCAGGTCAGTCCCACTGGTATATATTAAACAAAATAAGAGAATAAAATAGTATAATAGAAGACCGGAGTTCAACACGGGAAAACACAATGAAATAATAGTACAACACGCGGAAATAAATGATACGAGATCTCCCGAGATACCGTCTCGTAGTCCCAAAAGTAAATATGTCGGGAGAACTCCCGAGATACCACCTCGTAGTCTCAAAAGTAAATGTGCAGGGGGATCTCCCGGGATACCGTCCCGTAATCCCAAAAGTAAATATGCAAGGGGATCTCCCGGGATACCGTCTCGTATTTGCAAAGTAAATACACAACGCAATCAATTATAGACAATAAATACAGCAAGAGAATCTACAGTCTAGACTAGTACAAGTCAGGAAAAGAAGCAGGAATTCAATAGTCATACTGCAACGAGTTTAGTTAAGCAATTAAGGCACGTAGACATGTAAAGGCTAACAGGATAACTATGCATGCTAGTATATTCAATTAAGGTGAAAACATGAAATTACTTAGTAAAAATCAGGTTTTTCAACAAATAGCCTGTGTTTCCACTCGTCACCTCATGTACATGACATTCACACAGCAATATCAATACCAAATCCTAAGGGGAATTCCCTCCACAAGGTTAGGTAAGTCACTTACCTCGAACCAAGCTAAATCAATCGATAACAATGCTCTTCCCACGAATATGTAACGACCCGCCCGACCGCTTCGTGAGATTAGCCCCATTTTCCCCATTTCTGCTTTATCATATGTTTCTTAGCCTGTATATGTTGTGTTGGATCGGTTGGTTCGGGTTCGGAGTGGTCGTGGTGAGAAATGAGACACTTAGTCTCTTAAAGTAGCTTAATAGTTGAAAAAGTCAACTAAGAGTTGACTTATTGGTAAATGACCTCGGAATGTAGATTTTATGGCTTGGATAGCTTCACTAGGTGATTTGGGACTTAGGAGTATGTTCAGAATGATGTTTTGATATCCGACGTAGAATTAGGCTTGAATTTGTGAAAGTTAGTTTTTGGCGATTTCTGGTCGGTAGTGGAAAATAGGCTATAGGGGTCAGAATGGAATTCTGATAGTTGGAGCAGGTTCATAATGTCATTTTGGATATGTGTGAAAATTTTCAGGTCAATCGGATGTGTTTTGGTTGGTTTCGGCATCATTGGCAAAATTTAGAAGTTTTAAAGTTCATAGGCTTGAATTTGATGTAATTTTGGTGTTTTTGTGTTGTTTTTGGTGTTTCAAAGGATCGAATAAGTTTGAATGAGGCTGTGGGGTGTGTTGGTATGTTTGGTTGGGGCCTCTAAGGGCTCGGGATTTATTTCAGATGGTTAACGGAGGATTGGACTTAAGCTCTTGCAACAAAATAGCTACTGGTGTGAATTTACTAGTGTGGCCGCACCTGGCGATGGGGAGCCGCAGGTGCGATTCCGCAGGTGCGAAGGTCCTTGCGCAGGTGCGAGAAGAGTCTAGGTAGGAGGAATCTGCAGGTGCGAAGCATGGGCCGCATCTGCAAAGCAACAAGTGCGAAAAAGCAATTCTTCGCAGGTGCGGAAAAGCAATCGCAGGTGCGAGAATTGGACTGTTAGTGGGTTTTTGCAAGTGCGCACCTGGGACCGCAGGTACGGGTCCACAGGTACGGATTAACTGGGAAGAACAGTATAAATAGGTGCCTCCGCGAATATTTTTTCATTTCTTCCATTGTTGCATGCGGGTTGAGCTTGTTTGAGAGAAAATTGAAGGCGGAATTTGAAGGTCTTCAGTGGAGGTAAGTTCCCGGATTAGAAAGCTCGTTTCTATGTTATTTTGTAACGGATTAGGCTTGTAATTTGAAGAATTAAAGTGGAAAAAGTTGGGGAAAAATGGGGAGGAAATTTGGAAAATCTTTTGGTAATTTGAGTGGGCAATTATGGTCCGATTGTCGTGTTCTTGGTATGTGTAGAATCATGGGAGAATGAGGATTCTAGTGATGTAAATTTTATAGAATTCCAAGACGTGGGCCCGGGGCTCGAATTTGGCCGAATTTCTGGAATTATGTTAAAATTTATATCTTTCGATTAGGATTTGTTTTATTAGCATATATTGATGATGTTAATCTGATTTTGGTAAGATTCGGAGCATTTGGGAGCCAATTCGAGGGGCAAGCGCATCGCGGAGTAGCTTTTGGGCTGTTTTGAGGTAAGTAACTATTGTAACTCTAAACTTGAGGGTATGACACCCTTTTATTTGATATTGTGTTGATAAATGAGGTGACGCACGTGCTAGGTGACGAGCGTGGGGGCGTGCACCGATAGGGATTGTGCTTGGTCCATCCCGTAAGCGACTATTAAGCCGCGTATTCGATTTGAAACCTTACGACATCCTGTCTTTCAGAAGATATTACTTGTTTATGAGCTGCGAGCCATGTTAGGGGACTTGTGCTAATTTGTTTAGACCCTTAGGGGTATTTTCTATGTTTGGGGCCTTGTGTTGACCTGTTTATACCCTCTGGGGTACTTTTTTACACTATTCTACTACTATCCTCATTGTACATCTGTGAACTTAGTCATGTTTCCTACTTGTTGTTATTTTCACTGTTATCACACTGCTTGAAAAAAACTCTGAAAAGTATTTTGGGCGGAGTCCCGTGAGTTGAGTTGAATTGCCCAAGTGGCTTGTGAGGGTGACTGAGTCAGGCCGAGAGCCGAGTAGGTGAGGGTAGCAATGGATCGGGCTGTAGGCCGCAACAGTATATATATGTGTTAGGTCGAGTGCCGAGTATGTGAGGATAGTTATGGGACGGGCTGCATGTCGCAACAATATATGTTATCTATTACATATGGGTCGAGCTGCACGCCGCAACAATAGAGATTATATATATATATGGATCGGGCGGCACGCCGCAGCAATATATGTTATATATGGATCGGGCTACACACCGCAACAATATACATATTGAATTGGGCTGCATGCCGCGACAAATATAACGCTTGGGCTGAGGGAGCCCCTCCAGGAGTCTGTACACCCCTAGTGAGCGCAGTCGACAATTACATGGATCGGGCTGCACGCAACAACGCATGTTATATATATGGATCGGGCTACACGCTGCAACAATATATATATATATATATATATATATAGTAGTTGAGCAGGCTGCCCGCCGCAGCAGTTGCGTGTGTTCTTGGTACTTGCTGAGTACGAGTGTTTAAGTGAGAGCATGAGATACTAATAGTGGAGTCACGAGTGACTGAGAGGATTGCCCGAGAGGCTTTATTGTGAGTGATACTATGCCCCAGGGGCTTATATTTTATGAAAATGTTGTTTTCACTCTTCTTTACACTGAGCCTCTGATAATAAATGTTGGATAAATGTTTTTAATACGAGATTTTTAAATGGAAATTGGAGTTTTATGAAATATTCGGAATTGTGGATTCTTGACTTGATTTATTCATTTCCACTACTATTCATTATATGGTTTTACATGACTTAATTTCTCCTCACTACACTCAAGTTTTTAGTTACATTGATTACTTACTGAGTTGGCGTACTCACGTTACTCCCTGCACCTCTGTGTGCAGATCCAGGTATCGTACCATCTCACTAGTTGATTTCTGGACGAGCTTGGAGTTGTTAGAGGATTGAGGTAGCTGCTCAGCGTCCCCAGCTCACCTCCTTTCCTTCCCTCAGATCATAGTTTCTTTTGGTCTTATGTTCCTCAGACTTTTGTTGTAGCAAGCCACTATGTTTTACATTGTATTTTCAGTCTTAGACACTCATGACAGTTGACTCCAGGTTTTGGAGAAGTGTGTATTTTGTTTCATCTCAGTCTACTTTTTTAAAATCTGCTAATTATTGGGAAATTATGATACATATATTGATAGTCGGAAATGGTTGGCTAGCCTAGTTCCATGATAGGTGCCATCACAGCCGGTTTAGGAATCGGGGTCGTGAAAAGTTGGTATCAGAGCCTAGGTTACGTAGGACTCAACTGTCATGAGCAAGTTTAGTAGAGTCTTGCAGATCGGTACGGAGACGTCTTTACTTATCTTCGAGAGGCTAAAAAACCCTTAGGAACAATCTCATTTTTCTTGAATTCTGTCGTGTCATTTGATTAATTCTGGAAATCAAAATTTCTGTTGTTTCATTCTCTCACAGATGGTGATGACTCGCACCACCGATCAGGGCGATCAACCACCAGCTAGACCAGTGAGGGTTCGAGGCCGCGGTCGAGGCCATTGTAGAGGTAGGGGCCCAGCCCGTGCAGCATCCAGGGCAATATCAGTTGATCCCCCTACTACTCAGGATCAGGTTCCCGCCGCAGATGCTCCAGTGGGACAGGCTCAGGCACCGGCAGTGCCTATTGTTATTCCGGGTCTTTAGGAGACCCTGACTCAAATTATGTCGGTGTGTACTACCCTTGTTCAGGAAGTGCCGCTACTTCTTAGGCCGAGGGAGGCAGTCAGACTCCAGTTGCCCGGACACCTGAGCAGGCTACTCAGGGCCATCAGACACCAGGCGCGGTTCCAGCCCAGCCGGTTGCTCCAGTTTGGGACTTCGTTGTTCCGGCTATGCCAGAGGACGAGCAGCGTAGACTCGAGAGGTTTATAGACTACAACCTCCAACATTCAGTGGTGCTGAGGGCGAGGATGCCCAGGGTTTTCTGGATAAGTGTCAGAGGATGCTGCGTACTGCTGGGATTTTGGAGACCAGTGGGGTCTCATTTGCTACTTTTCAGTTTTCTGGTGCTGCTTTCCCTTGGTGGGAGTCTTTTGAGAGGCGTAGGCCTATTGGTTCAGCACCCCTTACCCGACAGCAGTTCTCCACTATCTTCTTGGAGAAGCATGTACCCAGTCTCACAGGGAGGAGCAACGCAGGCTTTTTGAGCAGTTGCGCCAAGGGGAGCTATCAGTGATGCAGTATGAGATGCGGTTTTGGGAGTTGGCTCGTCATGACGCCGAGTTGGTCCCTACTGATAGGGAGAGGATTAGGAGGTTTTTTTATGGCCTTACTTATCAGCTCCACCTTTTCATGACCCGGGAGAGAGTATCAGATGCTACATTCGAGCAGGTTGTTGATATTGCTCGAGAAATTGAGTCGGTTCGCCGCCAGGAGCGGGTAGAGAGGGTGGCCAAAAGGCCTCGTGGATCGGGTGGTTCCAGTGGTGCTCCTTCTAGGGGGATGTTTCAACATGGTAGAGGCCGTTCATTCAGCCCCCCACGGTCAGGCCGTCCATCCCATAGTGGTGTATCTTCGGGGTACGGTCTCTGCAGTTTTCAACCAGGCCATTCTTTATTCGGTGCCCTTGCAGCCCAGGGTGCAGCCCGAGCACCATCAGTTCAAGATTCTTCTATGCATGGTTCTCCTAGTGGCTATTCTGGTGCTAGAGGTTCTTTTTAGTCTCTGTCTCCAGCTCCAAGGAGTTATTATGAGTGTGAAGAATTCGGGCATATGAGGAGGCGGTGTCCTCATCTTCTTGGAGGCCCATCTCAGCTAAGGAGCCAACCTTCGACTTCAGCTCAAGTTACTTCACCACCTACCCAGGCAGCCAGGGGTGGTAGTCAGTCAGCTAGAGGCTGCCCTAGAGGGGGAGGTCGAGCAGGTGGAGGTCAGGACCGTATATATGCCTTTCCAGCCAGGCCAGATGCTATGGCCTCTGATGTAGTGATCGCAGGTATTGTCTCAATCTATTGCCCATTTTCTGGGTATGCCTCGTGAGTCCTTAGCTACATCTGTTCATGTGTCGACTCCGATGGGCGATACTGTTGTTGTGGACAATGTGTATCATTCATGTGTGATATCTATTGGGGGTCTAGTGACCCGAGTGGACCTACTGTTACTCAGCATGGTCGATTTTGATGTGATATTGGGCATGTATTGGTTATCTCCATGTCATGCTGTTCTTGATTGTCACGCTAAGACCGTGACCTTAGCTATGCCCGGATGTCCGAGGATTGAGTGGATAGGTTCTTCTAATTATGTGCCTAGCAGGGTGATTTCCTACCTGAAGGCTCAGCCTATGGTTGAGAAGGGGTATTTATCGTATCTGGCTTTTGTGAGGGATGTCAGTGGTGAGACTCCCGCTATTTATTCAGTTCCTGTGGTCCGTGACTTTCCGGACGTGTTTCCTACAGACCTGCCAGGCATGCCACCTGACAGGGACATTGATTTTGGTATTGACCTGGTGCCAAGCACTCAACCTATTTCTATTCCACCTTACCATATGGCACTAGTGGAGCTAAAGGAATTAAAGGAGAAGCTTCAGGAACTCCTAGATAAGGGGTTCATTTGGCCTAGTGTGTCATCTTGGGGTGCACCGGTGTTGTTTGTGAAGAAGAAGGATGATTCTATGCGCATGTGTACTGATTATCGGCAGCTAAATAGAGTTACGGTGAAGAACCATTATCCCTTGCCTCATATAGATGACTTGTTTGATCAGTTGTGGGGTGCCAGGGTATTTTCAAGATTGACTTGCATTCCGGCTATCATCAGTTGAAGATTCGGGGGCCAGACATTCCGAAGACTGCTTTCAGGACTAGGTATGGTCATTATGAGTTTCTGGCTATGTCTTTCAGGCTGACCAATGCCCCCGCAACCTTTATGCAGTTGATGCACAATGTATTTCGACCTTATCTTGATTCTTTCGTCATCGTGTTCATTGACGATATCTTGGTGTATTCCCGATCTCGGGAGGATAATGAGCAGCATTTGAGAGTTGTGCTTCACACATTGAGAGAGAAGATATTGTATGCAAAAATTTTGAAGTGTGAGTTCTGGCTTACTTCAGTAGCATTGTTGGGGCACGTGATGTCCCTTGAGGGTGATCAGGTTGATCCAAAGAAGGTAGAGGCGGTGCAGAGCTGGCCTTGACCGTCATCAGCTACTGTGATTCGCAGTTTCCTTAGTTTTGCAGGGTGCTTTCGCCGTTTCGTCGAGGGATTTGTTTCCATTGCAGCACATATGACCAGACTGACCCAGAAGGGTGCTCAGTTCAGATGGATGGAAGAGTGTGAGGAGAGCTTTCAGAAGCTCAAGTCAGCTTTGACTACAACTCCGATATTGATTTTGCCTACGGGTTCAGGTTCTTATACAGTTTACTGTGATCCCTCGATAGTTGGACTTGGAGCGATTTTGATGCAGAACGATAGCGTGATTGCCTATGCGTCCAGAAAGTTGAAGGTGCACGAGAAGAATTATCCAGTGCACGATCTTGAGCTAGCAGCTATTGTCCACGCCTTGAAGATTTGGCGTCATTATTTATAAGAAGTGCATTGTGAGGTTTTCACTGATCACCGTAGTTTGCAGCATCTACTTAAGCAGAAGGATCTAAATTTGCGTCAGAGAAGGTGGTTGAAGCTTCTCAAGGACTAAGACCTCACTATTTTATATCATCCGGGGAAGGCCAACGTAGTGGCCGATGCCCTGAGTCGTAGAGCGGAGAGTTTGGGGTGCCTAGCCTACCTTCCAGTAGCAGAGCAGCCATTAGAGCTTGATCTTTAGGCTTTAGCAGGTCAGTTGGGGATCTATCAGAGCCTCCGCGAGTATTGGCTTGTGTAGCCTCCAGGTCTTCTCTTTATGATCAGATTAGAGCACGCCAGTATGATGGTCCACACTTGCTGGTTCTTCAGGACAGGGTCCGTCGCGGTGATGCCAAGGATGTGGTTATTGGTGATGATGGGGTCATGAGGATGCAGGACCGGATTTGCGTGCCCAATGTGGATAGACTCCGAGATTTGATTCTAGTTGAGGCCCATAGTTCGCGGTATTCCATCCTTCCGGGTGCCGCAAAGATATATCAGGATCTGAGACAACATTATTGGTGGAGGCGTATGAAGAAAGATATTGTTGAGTTTGTGGCTCGGTGTCTCAACTGTCAGCAGGTCAAGTATAAGCACCAAAGACCAGGTGGATTGCTTCAGAGATTTGATATTCCGGAGTGGAAGTGGGAGCGAATCACCATGGACTTCATAGTTGGACTCCCACGGACTTCAAGGAGGTTTGATACTATATGGGTTATTGTGGATAGGGTGACCAAGTCTGTGCACTTCATTCTCGTTGGTACTACTTATTCTTCGGAGCGGTTAGCTGAGATTTATATCAGAGAGATTGTCCGATTGCATGGGGTTCTAGTTTCTATCATTTCTGACAGAGGTACTCAGTTCACATCTTAGTTTTGGAGAGTCGTACAGAGAGAGTTGGGTACTCAGCTTGAGTTGAGCATAAAATTTCATCCTCAGACCGACGGGCAGTCGGAGCGTACTATTCAGATTTTAGAGGATATGTTGCGTGCTTGTGTCATTGATTTTGGGGGTTCATGGGGCCAATTTCTTCAACTCATGGAGTTTGCATATAATAATAGTTATCAGTCGAATATCCAGATGGCTCTGTATGAGGCATTATATGGTAGGAGGTGCAGACCCCATGTTGGTTGGTTTGAGCCGGACGAGGCTAGGCTATTGGGCACAAACTTGGTTCAGGATGCGTTGGGTAAGGCAAAGTTGATTCAGGAGCGTCTTCGCACGACGCAGTCTAGGAAGAAGAGTTATGCGGACCGGAAGGTCCGAGATGTGTCTTTCATGGTTTAGGGAGAAGGTGCTGCTGAAGATGTCACCCATGAAGGGTGTTATGAGGTTCGGGAAGAGGGGAAAGCTGAGTCCCTAGTTTAATTGGCCTTTTGAGGTGCTTATGAGGATTGGGGAGGTGGCTTATATGCTTTCCATGCCTCCCAGCTTATCGAGTATTCATCTGGTGTTCCGTGTTTCGATGCTCCGGAAGTATGTTGGTGACCCGTCTCATGTTTTGGACTTCAGCACGGTTCATCACGAGGGTGATACGTCATATGAGGTAGAGCCAATGGCTATTTTGGGTCGTCAGGTCAGACGGTTGAGGTCTAAGGATATAGCTTCAGTGAAGGTTTAGTGGAGAGGACACCCGGTGGAGGATTCCACCTGGGAGATCGAGCGGGAGATTCGGAGCAGATATCCTCACTTATTCGAGACTCCAGGTATATTTCTAGACCCGTTCGAGGACGCACGTTTGTTTAAGAGGGGGATGATGTACTGACCCGGCCGATCGTTTTGTGAGATTAGACCCGTTTACCCTATTTCTACTTTATCATATGTTGCTTATCCTGTATATGTTGTGTTAGGTCAGTTGATTCAGTTCGGAGTGGTCGGGGTGAGAACTGAGACACTTAGTCTCTTAAAGTAGCTTAATAGTTGAAAAAGTCAACTGAGAGTTGACTTATTGGTTAGCGACCTCGAAATCCAGATTTTATGGCTCAGATAGCTTCGTTAGGTGATTTGGGACATAGGAGTATGTTCGGAATGAAGTTTTGATGTCCGCCGTAGAATTAGGCTTCAATTGGCGAAAGTTCGTTTTTGGCGATTTCCGGTCGGCAGTGGAAAATGGGCTATAAGGGTCGGAATGGAATTCCGATAGTTGGAGCAGGTTCGTAATGTCATTTTGGATATGTGTGCAAATTTTCAGGTCAATCAGATGTGTTTTGGTTGGTTTCGGCATCGTTGGCGAAATTTAGAAGTTTTAAAGTTCATAGGCTTGAATTTGATGTAATTTTGGTGTTTTTGTGTTGTTTTTTATGTTTCGAAGGCTCGACTAAGTTTGAATGAGGCTGTGGGGTGTGTTGGTATGTTTTGTTGGGGTCCTGAGGGGATCGGGATTTATTTCGGATGGTTAACGGAGGATTGGACTTAAGAATTTGCAGCAAAATAGCTGCTGGTTTGAATTTACTGGTGTGGCCGCACCTGCGGATGGGGAGCCGCAAGTGCGATGCAGTAGGTGCGAAGTTCCTTGCGCAGGTGCGAGAAGAGGCTAGGCAGGAGGAATCCGCAGGTGCGAATCATGGGCCGCTCCTGCGAAGCCGCAGGTGCGGAAAAGTAATCGCAAATGCAAGAATTGGACTGTTAGTGGGTTTTCGCAGGTGCGCACCTGGGACTGCAGGTGCAAATAATTGTCCGCAGGTGCGGATTAACTGGCCAGAACAGTATAAATAGGTGCCTCCGTGAATATTTTGTCATTTCTTCCATTGTTATATGCGGGTTGAGCTTGTTTGAGATCAAATTGGAGGGAGAATTCGAAAGTCTTCTGTGGAGGTAAGTTCCCGAATTATAAAACTCGTTTCTATGTTATTTTGTAACGGATTAGGCATGTAATTTGAAGAATTAAAGTGGAAAAAGTTGGGAAAAATGGGGAGGAAATTTGGAAATTCTTTTAGTGATTTGAGTGGGTAATTATGGTCCGATTGTGGTGTTCTTGGTATGTGTAGAATCGTGGGAGAATGAGGATTCTAGTGATGTGAATTTTATAGAATTCCAAGACGTGGGCCCGGGGCTCAGATTTGGCCGAATTTCAGAAATTATGTTAAAATTTATATCTTTCGATTTGGTTTTGTTCCGTTAGCGTATATTGATGATGTTAATCTGATTTTTGTTAGATTCAGAGAATTTGGGAGCCAATTCGAGGGGCAAGCGCATCGCAGACTAGCTTTTGGGCAGTTTTGAGGTATGTAACGATTGTAACTCTAAACTTGAGGGTATGACACCCCGTTATTTGATATTGTGTTGATAAATGAGGTGATGCACATGCTAGGTGACGAGCGTGGGGGCGTGCACCGATAGGGATTGTGACTTGGTCCGTCCTGTAAGTGACTATTAAGCTGCGTATTCGATTTGAAACCTTACGACATCCTGTTTTTCAGAAGCTTATACTTGTTTATGAGTTGTGAGCCATGTTTGGGACCTTGTGCCAATCTGTTTAGACCCTTAGGGGTATTTTCCATGTTTGGAGCCTTGTGCCGACCTGTTTAAACCCTCAGGGGTACTTTTTTACACTATTCTACCACTATCCTGATAGAACATATGTGAACTCAGTCATGTTTCCTACTTGTTGTTATTTTCATTGTTATCACACTACTTGAAAAAAACTCTGGAAAGTATTTTGGGCGGAGTCCCATGAGTTGAGTTGAATTGCCCAAGAGGCTTGTGAGGGTGACTGAGTCAGGCCGAGAGCCGAGTAGGTGATAGTAGCTATGGATCGGGCTGCACGCCGCAACAGTATATATATGTGTTAGGCCGAGCGTCGAGTATGTGAGGATAGTTATAGGACGGGCTGCACGCTGCAACAATATATATGTTACCTATTACATATGGGTCGGGCTGCACGCTGCAGCAATAGAGATTATATATATATGGATCGGGCTGCACACCGCAACAATATATGTTATATATGGATCGGGCTGCACACCAAAACAATATACATATTGGATCGGGTTGCACGCCGCAACAAATATAACGCTTGGGCTGAAGGAGCCCCTCCAGGAGTCTGTACACCCCTAATGAGCGCAGTCAACTATTATATGGATCGGGCTGCACGCTACAACACATGTTATATATATGGAGCGGGCTTCACGCCACAACGCATGTTATATATATGGAACGGGCTGCACACTGTAACAGTATAAATATATATATATATATAATTGTAGTAGAGAGGGCTGCCCGCCGCAGCAGTTGCGTATGTTCTTGGTACTTCCTAAGTATGAGTGTTTAAGTGAGAGCATGAGATACTAATAGTGGAGTCACGAGTGACTGAGAGGCTTTATTGTGAGTGATACTGTGCCTGAGGGGCTTATATTTTATGAAAATGTTGTTTTCACTCTTCTTTACACTGAGCCTTTGATAATAAATGTTGGATAAATGTTTTTAATATGAGATTTTTAAATGGAAACCAGAGTTTTGTGAAATATTCGGAATTGTGGATTCCTGACTTGATTTATTCATTTCCACTGCTATTCATTATATGGTTTTACATGACCTAATTGCTCATCACTACACTCAAGTTTTTAGTTACATTGATTACTTACTGAGTTGGTGTACTCACGTTACTCCCTGCACCTCTGTGTGCAGATCCAGGTATCGGACCATCTCACTAGTTGATTTTCGGACGAGCTTGGAGTTGTTCGAAGATTGAGGTAGCTGCTCAGTGTCCCCATATCACCTCCTTTCCTTCCCTCAGATCATAGTTTATTTTTGTCTTTTGTACCTCAGACTTTTGTTGTAGCAAGCCACTATGTTGTACATTGTATTTTCAGTCTTAGACGCTCATGACAGTTGACTCTAGGTTTTGGGGAAGTGTGTATTTTGTTTCATCTCAGTCTGCTATTTTATAATCTGCTAATTATGGGAGATTATGATATATATATTGATAGTCTGAAATGGTTGGTTAGCCTAGTTCCATGATAGGCGCCATCACAGCCGGTTTAGGAATCGGGATCGTGAAAGAATATCCGACTCCAGATCTCCCAAATCTTGCCAAAATCAATTACATACCATAAATATAGCTATAAGAAACTAATTTAGTCAATGAAATCTAAGCTAAAGAGAGAAATTAGGAAAATCGTCCCAAAAAGCCTCTCCTGTCCAAATCTCCAAAAATTCGACTTTCGCCATTTCAAGCCTAAATGAGCTACATACCTTCAAAACACAATACGAACACGCCCCTGAGTTCGAAATCACCAAATGGAGCTAGCGGAACTGACGAAACTCCATTCCAGAGTCGTCTTTACAGAATATCTGACTACGGTCAAAATCCTAACACTTAAGCTTCCATTTAGGGACTAAGTGTCCCAAAGCACTCTGAGATCACAACCAACACCTCCCGAAAATACACATAAGCAGAAAAAGATACGGGGAAGCAGTAAACAGGGGATCAGGGCTAAAACTCTCAAAACGACCGATCGGGTCATTACATGTGGATAATTGGTTAATTATTGGTTTTTAGTGGCAATTAACAAATTAATTAGAAATTATGGATAATTATTTAAGTGATATTTTGGATAATTATTAGGGGGGCAGCAATCCACGTGGGATTATGGAAATATGGCAGCAAATTGCCATCTACTTATATGCTTAAGGAGGTGGTGACCCCATTTAAGGATATGTGCACCTTATCTCATTTTTGTGGAAGAATGCTATTAAGAATATCTCATTTCAAGCCTACATGAGCTACATACCTTCAAAACACAATACAGACACGCCCCTGAGTTCGAAATCACCGAATGGAGCTAGCGGAACTGACGAAACTCCATTCCAGAGTCGTGTTCACAGAATATCTGACTACGGTCAAAATCCTAAGACTTAAGCTTCCGTTTAGGGACTAAGTGTCCCAAAACACTCTGAAATCACAACCAACACCTCCCGACAATACACATAAGCAGAAAAAGACACGGGGAAGCAGTAAACAGGGGATCAGGGCTAAAACTCTCAAAACGACCGATCGGGTCATTACATGTGGATAATTGGTTAATTATTGGTTTTTAGTGGCAGTTAACAAATTAGTTAGAAATTATGGATAATTATTTAAGTGAGATTTTGGATAATTATTAGGGGGCAGCAATCCACGTGGGATTATGGAAATATGGCAGCAAATTGCCATATACTCATATGCTTAAGGAGGTGGTGGCCCCATTTAAGGATATGTGCACCTTATCTCATTTTTGTGGAAGAATGCTATTAAGAAGGCCTCTCTAATCCATAAAATGGAAATGCTTATAACTACAAAGTGCGGATGAATCTACAACAAAATCTATACGAGATTACATTATGTAATGGCAACACGACTTGCGCTTCTAAGAGAGCACGGTACAATCTTTTTCAAGAATATCATATGGATTTTTCTCTACTTCGATTCGCCGTTACGTGTTTTTTCTCAAAAGATGTGGGTTAGATGGATTGTTAAGAGAATTGGCTCAGGTATGTTAAGGCTATCCATTATTTCCTTTTGGCATGATCCATATAATACAAACGAAACGAGCAAATGCACAACTTTCATAAATGACTCTATTCATAGAAATGCTAGAGGAGCCTATGTTCTTGATTCCCCATGTTTCCTATTATTCTATCATCTGTTCATGGATCTCAGAAAATATGTAAGTCGATTAATTATATTTCATGACATTAATTTAAAGCGTAATGATCTTATGACATTCCGAGAAATCTTATTAACGCACTTCTTATGCATTTCATGCATTTATACATGTACATTGACCCATGTCCAGAAGGCGTTATATACGCGTATATTATATGTATATGGGATATGGGAAAAGGTTACGACGTTATATATGCACCACCACTTAATCAGCAGGTATCCGTTGATGAATTGCCCACAGTGGCCGAGATGATATGATGGGATGCCCTCAGAGGCCTGATGATGTTATGTACACACATACCTATGCATGGTATGACATTTATATGAATATGCATGAAATTATAAATATGAAATGATTCACAAATCTATTCAGACTTACATGTTGAGTCTTTTACTCCATGTTTCTCTCATGTCTTTTATTTACTGATTTTCATTCCTTACATACGCGGTACATTATTTGTACTGACGTCCCTTTTTCCTGGGGACGCTGCATTTTATGCTCGCAGGTCCCGATAGACAGGTTGAGAGTCCTCCAAGTAGGCTATTAGCTCAGCGGAAGGTGTTGGTGTGCTCCATTTGCTCCGAAGTTGCTTATTTGGTCAGTATGATTTGGACATGTATTGATTAGTATGGTGGGGCCCTGTCCCGACTGTCACACCTCCCTTTTTTATAAGCCCCAAGGGGATACCGGAGTTTTTCCACTTAAAGTGAC
>MDKI01166591.1:0-10825 GCA_005239505.1 Nicotiana paniculata
CATTGTATCATTGTATAAACAAGATATAATATATTATTTTCTCCCGTGCTTTCTCACAGATACCATGATAAATAGACCTTGGACCTAACTCAACCCCAAAAGCTAGCTTATGAGGTGACGATTGCCCAAGACCATATAAGGAGACCAAGGACCTTAAATCCCTCCGATGTGGGACAACTCAACAACCCCTATCAGAGGATATATCTCAAAATTTGGCAAATTAATCTCTCAGACAATCACATCATGATGGTTAGGTTGAAGGACTGAGTTTCTTCAGAGTTCACTGTTACTGCTTGCTTCCCAAAAAAATGGGTACGGATGTTCTCTGATGAATATGAGTGTTTTAGATATTTATGTGTAAATAGTCCTAGTCCCATATGCACTAGGAGTATAATATGTCCTAGTCCCATATGTAGTAGGAGTAGAATATGTATTATATATAGGGCTCATTGTATCATTGTTAAAAAATAGATTTTTCTCCCGTGCATTCTCACATGGTATCAGAGCTTCAGTGAGAAAAATATCGATGTGCATCATTCCAGCGACATCCGGGAAGAAAGATCTCATCGCCGTGCAATTTTCCGGCAACTTCGTCTTGTTCCCAAGGTTCATCATTGCTACGGTGGTTCTGTGCATATACCAGTACCACCATCTGATCCGAAACCCTTGTGCGACCAAATCCCAGAAATCTCAGTCCCATTGGAATAGCAAAGTCAGTCACCGTGCGTCTTTCCGGTTAACGACTCGATTGATTTGCGTTATCTCCTCATCGGTAAGTGTTGTGCGAAAACCAAGACTACCGTCTTGTTTGGAGAATTCAGGCAACAAAACCCCAGTCAATCGCTCCCGCAGAAAGTCACGCGCCTCCACGCACCGCCAGAACTAGGGTTGCGGGGAGCTACAATAACTTTTCCGGCACGTGTGAGCCATTCCGGCCACATTTTGACAAAACTTCTTCAGGACAACTTTCTCATTCAGTGATTCCGAGTCTACCCATATAAATTACATCAAATTCTGACAATTTTTTTTCCCGCGTGAACTATTCCGGCGTGAACAATGATTTTTTCGGCGTGAACAGTAACTCCAGAAAAGTTTATGTTTTCTGGTGGTGTTTTAGAACCTATTTTGTAGTGTGGAATTCGGATTAGTCTCGCTATTTTCAAAATTTTAAGGCGACTTTTCGGCCAACTTCTGTTTATTAGCAACCACCCGGTTTTGTTGCTCAAGGGGAGTCTAGTGGCCTTGTATGTCGAATGATCAGCTTGCAGATATTTTCACCAAGTCCCTCATTGGTCCTCGTATTAGTTACATATGTAACAAGCTCAGTACATGTGATTTGTATGCACCGATTTGAGGGGTGTGTGGTAGATAGTTATGCGTAAATAGTCCTAGTTCCATATGTAGTAGGAGTAGAATATGTCCTAGCCCCATATTTAGTAGGAGTAGAATATGTATTATATAGGGCTCATTGTATCATTTTTCTCCCGTGCATTCTTACAATGAGCTAAATAAGTGCTCAAGTAGGTTTGTCTTACCAAGTGACAGAAGAATCCTTGTAGAATGAGCTTGAATATGAGTGTCGTCTGTCAAAAAGTGAGCGTTGTCTGTTATAAAAGATGGAATGTGAAGGTTGGTTAGTAAATGGTTAAATTTCAGACAGACATTGTTGATGATGTGTTTGCAACCTTGATTGTTCAACATGGTCATAGCTCCCGTATAGAAATGTCGGTAGTATATTGGAATAAAGAAAAATCTGTTAGTGAAAGAAATTATGCATATTTCTGGGAACAACCTGTGCTTTACTAAATATAGTTCAACAGAATGTTTACTCAGTATAGCTCTCTAATCTCACCACAAATGTCACAATGAAATGATAAAACCACCTCCTTATCAAGGAGAATCGATAAACCACCAGGACTCCCAACCACTTTGTACCAGAGGAGCATAGAATGCCATTCTGCCCCATATCTGGGGGCCTTCAATGTTATTTGAGGATTCTAATAGGTATTAATGGACTAGAGACTCTTCTTTTATGTCCTCTGAGATTATATGATTATTCTATGATGTATGTTTGAAGTAGGTTGATCACTTGTGAAACTTTTGACTTGAAGTATTTTATTTGTTGCTCTTTTGGATCTGCACTGATTTTGCTTTCTTCTCATCTTTCCCCTTCGATTTTCAGATCTGTTTTGTGCTTCATTTCATGTTACTTTTCAAGGAAAGGCTATCAAGTAAGTGCTCCTCTAATAAGATTCATTTCGATTTTTGCTTTATATTCCTCTTCGGTTTTCCGACGAGGGTTAGAAAAGAAATACATCCTAATCATTTGATGAAGGAATAGTGGTAAACACAATTATTGAAATTATTCATGATGTTCTTTTGGTTGATGCACTAAGATAATGTCTTAACTCTGCATTTGCAGATAGTCTTTTAGTCCCTAGATTATTGACATTTTGTTTACATTTTGATGGTGGGCATCCTTTCTCTCTTTTTTTTTTGAAATTGGTAACTTTTCTATATTTTATATGTAGCAAAACAGTACTTAGGTAGTACTGAAACCATATATACAAGACACTCTATCTATCCCTAATACTCTATATTGAGTCTAGAACATAATTAATGGTATTAGTATCATTTGTGTACTTCTGATTACACCAAAAACTTAACAACAAAATAAAGTTTAACTTGATCTTCTGCACTCCATTCTCCACGTTCTTAAAATATCTGGAGTTTCTTTCTTTCCAAATTGTCCACCAAACACAAGCAGGTATAGTTCTCCATCTAGTTCTGTCTTTTGCATGTAGTCCTGCTTCCTCCCAACTTTTAAGGGTATCTATAACTTTCCCAGGCATGGTCCATGAGATTCCTTTGAGATTAAGAATAATTCTCCATAGGTGAGAAGTTATCTTACAATGGAGGAAGAGATGGTTAACTGTTTCTGCTGATTTCCCACACAAAAAACATCTTGAACATAAGATTTTTCATCAGATTGTCTTGTGTAAGGACAGCTTCCTTAGCCAATAACCACACAAAGCAAGCAACTTTGTGAGGAATTTTTGTTTTCCGGATGGTTTCCATGGCCAATCAGCTATCTGCTGGTTGGTATGATTCATCCCTTTGTAAGCTGCATTGACCTTGAATATACCCTTACTGCTGCCCTGCCACCATAGAACATCTGCACCTTCTTGTAAACCAATAAACTCTTCTAGTACCCAAAAGAAGTCCACTACTCTTTGTGCTTCCCAATCATTGATATGTCTTCTAAAAATGATGTTCCATTCTTGAGTTGTCCACATCTCTGCTATGGTCCTTTGCTGATGTAGAGCCAGATTGAAAAGTTCTGGGGAGGCCACATCCAGTCTGCCAACTCCATGCCAATTGTCCTTCCAAAAGCTAGTCTTATTTCCATCAAAAACTTTGATCTTGGAGTCCTCCCTCAATTCACTCCACAGTGATCTAATGGATCTCCATAGACTAACCCCATATGGTGTAGTGACCTCCTTAGTCATCCATTTGTCTTCCTGTCCATATTTTGCTTTGATTATATTTTCCCAAAGGAGTTGATCCTCCTTGTTGAGCCTCCACAACCATTTCATTCTTAGAGCTTTGATCTGAAGCTTCAAGTTCCTGATCCCTAGTCCTTCAAATTTCTTGCCAACAGTAAGTGCTTTCCATTTCACCAAGTGGTAACCCTTCCTTTCTTTATTCCCATTCCATAAAAAGTTCCTCCTGGTGCTATCCAACCTATTGATAACCCCCGTTGGAATGGGGAACAAGGACTTCATATATGTTGGAAGTGCATCAAGAACTGAGTTGATAAGAGTTACTCTGCCACCTAAGGATAGATATTGGGTTTTCCACCTTGCCGGTTTTTGTTCACACTTCTCTAACACATTGTTCCAGATCCCATTTGACTTAGATTTAGCTCCCAAAGGCATACCAAATTATATTGTTGGTAAAGCCCCCACTTCACCACCCAGAACAGTAGCTAACATGTCCATATTTGTGACTTCATTTATAGGGTACAAAAACTTTTCTTCCAATTGATATGCAAACCAGAGATTGCTTCAAAAAGAACCAGAATCAACCTAAGGTATTTCAGTTGATCCTCTTCAGCATCACACAATATGAGTGTATTATCATCGTATTGTAAATGAGTCACTTCTAAACTATCATTGCCCCTCCTAGCTACATCAAAACCTTTTATCCACCCAAACTGCTTGGCTGTTTTAATCATATTGTTGAAACCTTCCATAGCAATCACAAACAAGAAAGGTGATAAAGGATCACCTTGTCTTAGCCCCCTTTCTGCTTTGAAGAATCCTGTTGGAGAACCATTTACCATAACTGAGAACCTGGTTGTTGACATGCAGAATTTGATCCAGTTTATCCATTTAGCCAAAACCCATTCTTTCCAGCATACACAGTAGGAAATTCCAGTTGACATGATCATAAGCCTTTTCAATATCAAGCTTACACAAGACACCAGGTTTCTTTTGTTTCAGCCTAGAATCCACTGCTTCATTAGCTACCAGTACTGCATCCATTATCTGTCTACCTTTGATAATCCACCAATTGTGAAATTACCTTCTTGAGTCTTTCTTCTTTGGGATGAGGGCAATCAATGTTGCGTTAAAGCTTCTTTCAAAAAATTCTTTGTCATGAAAGTTTTGAAAAGCATTCATGATGTCATATTTCACTATCTCCCAGCATTTGATGAAGAATCCCATAGAGAAACCATCTGGGCCAGGGGCTTTATCTATTGCACATAGCTTCAAGCACCTTAGCACTTCTTCCTCTTCAAAATTACCCCGTAGAGCTTCCTTCTCCTCCACAGTTAAGACTGGGCAGTTGTCATAGTGGCATGTAGGTCTCCATAGAGTAGTTTCTTTGTACAGTTTCTGGTAAAAATCAACAGTTTCCTCTTCAATTCTAGCTGGCTCCTCTGTTAATACACCTTGTACCATCAGTTGATCAATATTCTTGAATCTTTTATGAGCATTTGCTACTTTGTGAAAAAACTTAGTGTTCCTGTCTCCTTCTTTTAGCCATAGTGCCCTAGATTTCTGCCTCCATGAGATCTCCTCATTTTTTATCAATTGCTCATACTCCATTAAAAGAGCTGCCTTCTTGATAGTTTCTTACTCTGTTAAGATTTTGTCTCCAAGCATTTCATCCAGTTCAGCCATTTGACTAAGCAGTTTCTTTCTTTGCTATCCCAAATTCCCTGCCTCACTTCTGCTCCACTCCTTGAGTTTTGATTTGAGAGCTTTTAATTTACAGGCCAATATAAAGTCAGGCTTGCCTGAGAAATTGAAAGAACTCCAATATTCTTTAACTCTGTCATTGAAGTCAGTTGTTCCTAGCCACCAATTCTCAAATTTAAAGTAATTTTTAGTTTTGTTCCACATACCCCCCTGAAGAGCTACTGGAGTATGATCATATGCTAATCTTTGCATTGGAATCTGTTTTATATTACTAAAGTTATCATAATAGGTAGAAGCTGGGAGGGGGAAGTTCTGGAAATGGGTAGCTACACTATGACTCGCAAGTTTGTGGCACAAGTGCAGAACTTCTCATGCCATATAACTGGGGTATATGCACCAAATAATTATATTGAGAGGAGGACAGTGTGGGAGGAGATAGGGGCAGTTAGGGGCTTGATGGAAGGTCCTTGGGTTGTTTGTGGAGATTCTAATGTCACCAGATTCATTTCAGAAAAAAGGAATTGTAGGAGGAGAACAAGGGGTATGGTGGAGTTTTCTGATTTCATTAGCCTAATTGATCTACGATTAGAAGATGGTAACTTCTTCTAATGTCAGCAAGTGTTGGTTTTTCCTTCTTCTCTTCTCCAAAGCTCCCCACAAGGCATCTCTTCAAAGGCCCATTGTCTTGTACCTTGACAAACTCAAGAATGACAATATTTTCACTGTTGCAAGTCACCTCTGCTTCCAGAAAACTCTTATTCTGCCATTTGCTATCTTGTACAACCTTCTTATAAGGATAATTTATGTCAGTTAATCTTGGGGGAACTACCACTGTCACTTCTTGTGAGTCTTTAATGAAGTTGTTGATCTTAAATGCTAACACATTACAACCTGCATTAAAGACTGGTTCAGGGATAATAAGTATTGATCTTCCTGCACCATTTAATGTCAGAATACTCATGTATCTCCCATACTCATTAACTTTCCTGGTGCAAAAGTATTCTGTGGCCTGCTCTCTAATTTTCGATCTCCTGACCACTCTATTCTGATCCTTTGAGGCCTCTTTCAGAACAAAACAAATCCATTCCATGATCTTTCTGCTCATGGTCGATCTGCTCATCCTATTTCGACTTCTCTCACCCCATTCGTACCACTCTGTGTTGCTAGCAGACCACCTGGTAATATCAAAAGATTTGAACCCAGCATTAAAGTAAATTCTGTTCTCCCCCATTTCACCAGCTTGAGAAAAGGTCAAGAATTTAGAAAGCACCCACTGGATGCGACTCCTTGAAAAAGAAGAAACAGAGAAGAGGGAAGGGATGGGAATGGATTGTAACAAAAAAAATTAGAGAAGGTGTGAAGGAAGGAGTAGAGAAAGAAGAGAAATCTCCGGTGGAAGAAGGCCGGAGAAGGAGAGATTCTCCCTCCTAGAGGGTAGGAGAGAGAATGGTCTCGAAAAGAGTGCCCGGGAGCATTGCAAGTATCATTTAGACCCGTATCAGATGGTGGGCATCCTTTCTCTCTATCCACTCTTCAAAGTGCATCTAAGAGTTGTAGTCTCCTCACTGGGATTTAAAGAAAAATGAAAGCTGCTATTCCATCTTTACTAGTTTTATATCCTATAAATAGTTATACAATGATGGCTTCTTTTTGATAAGTCAACATTTCAAATTCTTTTTTAGTTTGTTTATTGTATCAGCACCAAGGATTTTGTAATTTCTGATACTTTAGCACCGAGGATTTTATTATACTTTGATAAGTTAGCACGAAGGGTTTTCTACAAGAAAAAAAACTACATAAACAGATGAAACTTCTGAAAGAGGAATCATCTAATGGGAAATAGTAGATACAAGAATTTGATACATCTGTTCCTTACCCAAAAAAAAAAAAACCAAAATTTGATTTATATGTAGAAACCTTTTAATACTAAGCCAATTAAGTGAAATATGCAGTGTTTTCAGAGGGCTCATTTTGAGGCGCACTTAAGCCTTGAAGCTCACGGTTTGCCTCGCTTAGGCTGCTTCAGTGTAGTCAAGGCACTGCAACGTGCACCTAATTGCTCATAAGTTGTATCCTGAATAGAGCTGTACTAGACAATAAATACGATTGGAAAAAATATATATTAATCATTTGATTGTCAAGGAAATTATTATGAATTAAGTTGTCACTTTTTCTTCGTTGCGCCTTTTCTAACTAAAGCTCACACTTTAGTTGCGCTTTGCGCTTTAGCCCGGATAAACCTGGAGTGCTTTTTAACGCTTTTTTGCTTTTGACAATGGAAATATGACTTGTTATATGCTCTGCCAGATTTTGGTCATCCTTGGACGTCTCTCATATTAGGCTAACAAAGTGATAATAGCCACGATGAAACAACAATGGAACTAAAAGGCCTATTCGTAGGAGATTTAGTGCTGTTTACATTTTATCTGTTAGCAAGCAGGGAATACATTTTTTTTGTAGTTTTAGGGGTCGTTCAGTTACCAGGATGAGATAGACAAGGATATCCCATGGGACTATCCTACCTTCTATATGGGATAGCTAATCCCACCATTTTAGTACAAAATAGTTCCTAGGACTAATTAATTCTCGCAACCAAACCCGGGATAAAATAATCCTGTATTTTATCTCGGAATTATTATCCCTTATCGCACCAACCAACCTAACCCTTAGATCATTGCTATCCATGTTTTAGAAAGCTAGCATAACTACCCTAGTGGACCCACACTGAAATAAAGGTTGTAGATTTGAACTTTCCATTTAATTTGGCTAGTTAAGAATAAAACAAAGGCTCTAGGACAGGCTTTGTTCTCATGTGAAGGGGATTGATGTAGCGTATATGTGGCCTTAATAAACTCAAGTACCATGGTGAATTTAGGCTTTTGTCAGATTGATTTAGTAGATATCTGGGAGCTTCTCTTCTTTGAACTCTTAACATTTAACATTCTGACAAAGTGACAATTTGTATTGACCTTTTTCCATAGTTGGTGGTTTATATAGTTTTGCTTTTTTGTGCATTGAAGATGTTTTTGGGAAAATTAACTTGCTTAGCTATCTTCTTTTATTCCTGTCTTCTAAAATAGTATCTTCTTTTCCTGTAGGGTGATCTTAGAGACGCTTTATATTTGAGGCAAAATCTTTTGAGAGCTGTTTTGGCTGTTCCTTTCTGGAAGGTTTGTTATATTATACTGTTATATGTTGTTAGATAGTTAGTAGTTATGTAAATAAGTATAGTCCCACATGGAATAAGTGAAGAGTAGGTATTGCATATTGTTATAAATAGAGTTTTTGTATTATAGTTAACACACATCAATAATATAATTTTCCGGTGTATTATTCCTCACATGGTATCAAAGCGTGAGTGAGACACATCCGAGTAGGTCAGACAGTCGCAGGGCCCCATCCTCTCGGACCAAACCCCAAAAATAACCTTCGGCAACCGACTCGTCACGCCCTCTCACGCACTGATAGAGGGCAAATTTTCCGGCGAGATTAATTCCACGCGTTCGCGCGTGGAGCCTTTTCCGGCCATTTTTTGAAAAACTTTCTACAGGACAGTGTGATCACCCAGTGATTCCGAGCCTACTCTTCTCCTTTTCCATGTGGGACTATACTTATTTACATAACTACTAACTATCTAACATATGTTATTATCCCTTTTTTGTGGATAAAGTAATATTTTGTTGATGTTTTAGGGTAATAAAACATCGTATACAAGTTGTATGCCAAAGATAAGGAACCTACATAAAAATATTGTTCTCCAATCTCTACCAAAAGACAACCAATTGTCTATATAAATAGGGATCTTTTGGATGCACCAAAACTTTATGAAAAACAAAAGAGATGTCCTAATCTGTGCAAGATCATATTCACCCGTTTGGATGTGCTTCTGTTCATTTCCTTTAAAGCACCCACATAAATGTATTTATCTTTTAACTGATTTTGGCCAACGATGGTGACTGAAAATGTGAAGAACATGAAAGGTGCAAGAATGTATTTCATGATTCTCCTACTTATTTGATGTTGTTCCTGGTATGCTTATACTTTCCCCCATTTTCATAGTGTCTAATATTTAGTCTTTTGAAAGCCTACATAGGCACAACAAATGTGTTAGAGCTGGACTCCATGATTGATTTTCTCAGCTCTTTATCCACATTGTAGAGCTCTTACACTTGGATGTACATTTCACCATTATCTTTTTGCTTGTTTTACATTAAAAAAATACATATGTTACCTATTATAAACAAAGCCTGTATTTGTGCAAAGGTTATAGCATCTGACCTTTTTGTCTTTAGTTTTGCCCTAATTATTTTAGTAGTACTCAATTTATCGATACCAAAACCCCATATAGGAAAGCTGTATGAACGAATTCTTTTTTACATAAGCATTCTAATCTTACATGTTTAATACGAGGACCAGTGAGGGACTTGGTGAAAATATCTGCAAGCAGATCATTCGACTTCACAAACTTTGTAGCAATATCTCCTGAGAGTATCTTTTCTCTAACAAAGTGACCGTCAATCTCAATGTGTTTAGTTCTCTCATGGAACACTGGATTTGACGCAATATGAAGAACAACTTGATTATCACACACAAGTCCCATCTGACTAATCTCACCAAATTTCAACTCCTTGAGCAACTGTTTGATCCAAATTATCTCACATGTCGCCATAGCCATTGCTCGATATTCTGCTTCTGCACTAGACCAAGCAACCACATTCTGTTTCTTGCTCTTCCAAGACACCAAATTTCCTCCTACTAAGACACAATATCCAGACGTAGAACGTCTATCAAAAGGTGATCCTGCCCAATCAGCATCTGAGTATCCAATGATCTGTTCATGTCCTCGATCCTCAAGCAATAAGCCTTTGCCTGGAGCTGATTTTATATACCGAAGAATGCGGACAATTGCATCCCAATGACTATCACAGGGAGAATCCATAAACTGACTCACATCACTCACATGAAACGAAATGTCAGGTCTAGTCACTGTGAGGTAATTTAATTTACCAACCAACCGCCTATGGGAGGAAAACCTTTTTCATTTCAGGTGACAAAACTTTTGAGCTAGTCGAAGATTGCAAAGGAACTGACAGATGGTTCGTCTGGATAGAATGTGGCCGACGATTCACAAGCCAAATCCAGATAGATGAGGAAAATTTGAGATGGGTTTGTGATCAAATGCATCAAGCCTCGCGTGGTTATGGTAATCTATACAGAAGATGGGGGAGGAAGATTCAAGCATACGTCTACAGAGTATACCAAAACTACAACAGCTATGGTAGGTTTCTAAGAATTGAGGTCTGGGTTGGGGAAAGGAAAAAGGCAATTATCATCCCTGAAGTGGTCCATAACAAAGGATGGGGAGACATATCAGAAAAAATCCTACTCTTTCTTGGGGAAGCATCAAATTACAAATTCAAAAAATTCTCAGATCTGCAAAAGAAACCATTTAAAGCTGCTGCTGAAATATCGAGATGGCCTTTACAGCAGGTGGAAGACAGAACCTCAGGTGGAACAAAAGATTTCTTAGCAAAGTGTCAAGTTGGCTGCTTCAAGACCCCTTTAATTCAAGCCCCAACCCAGAAGTTATCCAGAAGTGGTTCCTCTCAAGGTGGAAA
>ML331590.1:0-51386 GCA_005239505.1 Nicotiana paniculata
CTATTTATATGTTTGGGATAAACCCTAAACATGTAGGAGACTTCTATTCCAACCAGGGAACACATAAAACTCTTTAAACTCGGAATTGACCGGACCTCGGGACCCAGGCGTTTGGGTTCAAACACCCCCTTAAAGCCAGGGCAGACCTGGCTTTAGGGCTCTAATGCCCCACTAACGCCAGGCTGACCCTGGCTTTAGGGGCGAAACGCCCCACTAACGCTCGGGTTGGCCTGGCTTTAAGGCCAAAACGCCCGGGTATAGCCCGGGTCACTCCTTTTCGACTCTTCATCGTATTTTCGACATTCATGCATCCATTTAGCTCGGTTTTCATCTCCAATGAACATACACATGAAATAAACTCCATTATGCACATAAAAGTGTATTTTTATCATTAACGCACATAAAATAAGGCATATAACTTGTTAAACCATGAATTCTAGACACGCATCATTACTCTAAAAATTCCATCTTGAAAAGAGATACTATATAAACTTGACAAATTATGTTGCGGCTTTTTTTTTCTAAAAAAGGTTTGGATTGACAACTGACCAAATTGAGAGTGAGAAATATTTTGGTTGAAAGGATTAATCATAACTTGAAAAAGCATAATTTATGGCATGTGATAGTAGCAAATAGCAAGATTTAAAAAAACAAAATGCATTTGTGGGCGAATGAATTGTCTAGCACGCACTATGAACCATGTCTTTGTTATGGCATGCTTTGTCTCTGTTTCTAAGTCCGAAAATCTCTAACGTACACTTCGGACCCTACTTACTATCTTTTTTTTCCTACCGGATGCCCAATATCTGCATTGGAGTCCGACTGAAAATTTCTATGTTAACGTTTCCTAATAATAGGTAACTTTACACTCAGGACTCAAACCCGAAATATCTTATTAAAGATGAAAACTATTTTTATCCCACGACAATCCGTTTTGATTCTTACTACTTTAACTGTCCTTCTAGTGCCATACATTCCAAGTCAGGACTTCAAAATTTTCATTTAATAATTAGTTAGTAATCACATAACCTATTATGAAACAATTAATAACCAGTTATCTTGACCTCCTGATGTGTCGTAATGCAAGTAGACAATGCAGAGGGAGTAGAATTGTGAAATTATGAAACATCTTTATCTTTCTCGAACACTATGTCTCTATTTACTAATGGTTATATTAGTTAAGGAGGGAAGGTTGATCCAGAGTTTTTTTCAAGTGGGGAGAATTCAGAAATCATAATATGCCTGTCTGTGACTCCTCAATTTTTCCATCTATATAACGTGGAAACCCCTTCTGAATAAGGGAAATACCACGAGCCTGAGAGGAGTAAAGTAATCTACTATAATAAAAAAATTTACATTCCGTAGTCTCAAGTAAATACTCCAGGAACCACTATACACTCAAAAGAAATAACTCTCTTTTAAGATTTTCACCTCACTACAATATCATTCACACTCTCTATTTTTCCTACACACTCCATTTCTCACATGCTTGAGAAATACTCTCTGCAACTACTGTGTTTCTTCTTTTTCTGTTTGTTTCAACAAAGAAGCCGAGAGCTCCTTTTTATAGGCAAAGTGACATTTCCTCCAACCAATATGAATAGTTGCTTTGCTTGCAATTTTCCAACTTGCATTCTAGCAATTTGTTGCCAAAGATTTTTTCCTTGTTTTCTAATTTTTCATTTTTTTATTATTTTTTCTATTTCTTTTATATATGAAGGCTGGACCCCATCAATCTCCCCCTCCAGACCCATTACCGGAAAGAGATAACATCGAGGTTTCTAGTTTGAGTGCATGTCGACAAGTTCTTTGCATAACTCGAACTTGTCTCTTGGTACTACCTTGATCAGCATATCTGCAGGATTTTCACTTGTGGAAATCTTCACGACTTGCAAAAATTCATTCTCTACCTTTTTTTGAATCCAGTGATATCTCACATCGATGTGTTTGGTCCTAGCATGCTATATGGAGTTCTTGCTCAAGTCTATTGCACTTTGACAGTCACAATAGAAAACATACTCCTTTTATGCAAGCCAAGTTCTTGAAGGAACCATTTCAGCCATATCATCTCCTTTCCAGCTTCAGTAGCGGCAATGTACTCTGCTTCAGTTGTAAAGAGTGCAACACATTTCTGCAACCTCCATTTCCATGATATAGCCCTCCCTAAAAATGAAAACAAATATCCAGTAGTGAATTTTCTGTTATCAATGTCACCTGCCATATCAACATCTATATAGCCCTTCAAGATTGGGTCACATCCTCCGAAGCACAAACAATCTCATGCGGTACCTCTGAGGTGCTTAAGTATCCACTTGACTTCTTCCCAGTGTTCTTTTTCAGGATTTTCAAGAAACATGCTGACAACCACCAACTGCGTGAGCAATATCCGGTTTAGTGCATACCATTGCATATATCAAACTTCCGACCGCAGAGGAATATGGAACTTTGGTCATGCTCTCCTTTTCCTTCATTGTTGTAGGACACATCTTCTTGCTCAACTTCAGATGACTAGCAAGAGGTGTGCTGATTGGCTTTGCAGTCTTCATGTTGAATCATTCCAGTACACGTTCAATGTACTTTCCTGAGACATCCACAAATTTTTGCTTGTTCGCTCTCGAACAATCTTCATTCCTAGAATTTTAGTGCTGGGCCAAGTCCTTCATATCAAATGACACGGACAAATCTCCTTTCAACTTTTTGATCAGCTCCTTGTCATTTCCTACAATTAGCATGTCATCAACATACAACGACAAAATAATAAAGTTACTTACAAAATCTTTTAAAATATACACATGGATCAGATATGTCTTTATGTAAGTTTGACTCTTCATGAATAAGTCAAACTTCTTGTACCACTACCTTGGTGCCTGCTTCAAACCATAAAGACTCGTATTCAGTTTGCACGCCATGTGTTTCCTTTCAGCTACTTCAAATCCTTTTGGCTTCTCCATGTAGATCTCCTATTCTAAATCTCCGTGAAGAAATGCAGTTTTCATGTCCAACTGCTCCACTTCAACATCTAGGCTAGCTGCTAAGCTCAAGATTGTTCAAATATAAGTCAATTTGACAACAGGTAGGAAAATTTCATCAAAATCAATACCTTTCTTCTCTTCGAAGTCTTTTACAACCAATCGAGCTCTGTATTTGACTAGCTTGCTATTTCCATCTTTCTTGAGTTAAAGACCCATTTGCATCTGTGTGGTATTTTACCATTTGGAAGTTCAATTGACTTGTACGTGCCATTTTTCTCAGATATTCCATCTCTTCTTGTATGTCTTTCATCCACTGGTTCTTTTCTGGATGTGACAGTACCTCCTTAAGACTTTCTAGCTCCCCCTCATCACTGATGAGGACATACTCTGTGGAAGGGTACCTGCATGACTCTACCCTTGGAATTTCCGATCTTCTTAGAGGTTGAGGTTGTTCTTCTCCATGAGTGGGGTACTCCACTTTCTTGACATCATCATCAAGTTGCTCCCCCTGCTCAATGGCCTCACCAGGTTACTCGTCATGCTCGACAGCCTTGTCGGTCCTACTTTCTGCACTTGTGAGATTGTTAGAAGTAGAAGGAATGATAAAAATGTTAGGGATTATACCATTCTTGGCCTTATTTAACTGATCTTCTTATTTACAGGATTCCATAATTTGTACCCGGACTCTTAATCTCCATATCCGGTGAATATACAGGGAACAAATTTATCTTCAAGCTTTATTCTCTGTTCCTTTGGTACATGTGCAAAAGCTCTTCAACTGAACACCTTCAGATATGAGTAGGACACCTTCTAGTTGGTCCAAACTCTCTCTGGGATGTAAAACTCCAATGGAACGGATGGACTCCTATTGATCAGGTAACATGCTGCCTGAACTGCTTCACCCTAGAATGACTTAGGCAATTTAGACATTCTGATCATGCTTCTCACCTTCTCAACAATGGTGCGGTTAATTCTCTCAGCAACACCATTGTCTTGTGGGGTTCCAGGAACTGTCTTTTTATGTTTTATCCCTTGGCTTGAATAGTACTCTTCAATTCCCTTGAAGTGTGCTCACCTCCATTATCACTTCGAAGATGCTTTAGCTTTTGTCCTGTCTTCTTTCCACTGGAGCATGACACTTCTGAAAAACTTGAAACACTTGATTTTTTATTTTAAAAATATAAACCCATAATTTTTATGAAGCATCATCAATAAAAGTAATAAAATATTTGTTACCGCCAATCAGTTCAATTTCCACCGGACCACAAACATCAGAATATACCAAATCAAGAATATTCAATTTTCTTTCAGACGATGTCTGAAATGAGACTCAATGTTTCTTACAAAATAAACAGTAGTCACAAGGTTTCACCATTGTACCTTTGTCATAATAAATGAGTGATTTCCTAGCAAGAATCTTCAATCCCTTCTCGCTTATATGGCACATTCTTTTGTACCACAAATATGCAGAAATCTGATCTAGTGCCTTGTTCAATTCACCTCATATTTTGGCACTTGTCCTACATAACATGCAACGAGAAACTCCGTTTGCAATCACTAATGATACTTTCATAAGTCTCTACTTTGATTTGCAAAATAGTTCTTGTATCCATCTCGATCTAAAGAAATTCCCGAGATCAAGTTCATCCGTAAATCAGGTACATGTCGCATGTCCTTTAGAGCTAATCTGCACCCAATATTTGTCTTGATACAAATGTCACTGAACCCTGCAATCTTTGAGTAACTAGTGTTACCCATTCTCATAGCGTTAAAATCACCAGCTACATATCTGCAAATATTTCTCTTACCAGTGTGGCCAGGTACGATGTTGCTGTATCAACCACCCATTTCGACTCTAGACCTGCCAAGTGCATGAATTTCTCTTCCTCATTTATAAAGAGGACAACATTACCATTTTTTTCATCATGGCGGTTGTGTTGTCGTCATTCTTGTGGCGACTTCTTTCACCTTTTCCCTTTCATAGATTTGGGCTATCTCTTTTGAAGTTACCCGGTTGATCGTAATTGTAGCAATTTTTGGCTTAGATTTGGATCAATTTTTGGACTTTCCACGACTTCCATATCTACCATAGTTACTTGAACTCCTTTGGTAACTCCTGCCTCTATCTTCTGTGATGAGATCATGTTCCTTGATTTTCAAACTTCTTTCTCATCTTCTCATTGAGTAGAAGAGCCGATGTGACGTCCTTCAACTCAATAAGGGGTTTTTGTGCAGGATAATTGTTGCCACATTATCATACGAAGATGAAAATAAGTTCAAGAGCAAGATGGATTTATCCACTTCCTCGATCTTTACTCCCAGGTTGGCAAGTTGAGTGATCAATCCATTAAAAACATTTAAATGTGACAAAAAATTTGTATCTTCACCCATATGTAGGGCGTATAAATGCTTCAGGTACAATTTATTTGTAACCGTCTTGGACATGTATAGGATTTCCAACCTTGTCCAAATTCTACATGCAGTGTCTTCGTCAATGATGTTGTTTATCACATTATCTGATAAGTGCAACCTGGCCATTTCATCCAAGTCCGCCCAATCCTCAGCTTTCATGGTATCAGGCTTCTTGGCATAGCTGTCTAATACCTTGTGTAATCCTTGATGGGTGAGCAGATCCCCCATCATTCTTTTCCATGTTGAGAAACTGGTATCTGTGTTGAATTTTTCTACTTCGTACTTAACTACGGACATTTTATTCACTGAGTATAGTACTACCGAGTGTGAATAGTATTTTTGTGAATGAGCAAAACCTGTGCTTTCATACTAGTTTTAGGGAATAAATTGTGAGGACCCAAAGGGGTCATCACCTATGTTATCACCCATCCCGTACTCCCGGGGCCTTGAAAAACTCCTTTGTATTTGCCTCGATTCGCATGCACAGTCCGGGCGCATAGCCGGACAACTTAAATATCAAATTCGGTAAAAAAAAATAAAAAATAAAAAACAAAAAAAAATGCCAATAGATATTAAGATGAAAAAATTTGACTTCGATCAACATTTTTGGGTAAACGGATCCGGACCCGTGATTTGACGGTCCCAGAGGGTCCGTAGGAAAATATGGGACTTGTGCGTATGCCCGAAATCGAATTCCGAGGTCCCAAGCCCGAGAAATAAATTTTTGAGTAAAATTGCTTTCTGAAAATATTTAAGGAAATTGAAAATGAAATCTGATTAGAAAGTAATGGTATCGGGCCCGTATTTTGGTTCCGGCGCCCAGTACAGGTCTTATATATGTTTTAAGCACTTTCTGTAAAGTTTGGTTGAAATCAAATTTCGTTTGGCGTGTTTCGGACTTAAAAATGGAAACTTTGATGTTTTTAGGAAGTTAGATAAAATTCATGAATATTGAGGTTTAATTCTATGTGTATGATGTTGTTTGGGTAATCCGTAAAATTTGGTGTCGTTCCGAGCTGTATAGGTCAGTTCGGCACGTTGTTAGCAAAGTTAGAAAACTTAAAATTCCTAAGTTTGGTTCTTGAGGGTTGGGGGTGTGATTTCGAGCTTTAGCATTGTTTTGAGTGTTCCGAAGGCTCGAGCGAGTCCGTATTATGATTTGGCACCCATTGGTATATTTGGTTTGGAGCCCCGAGGGCTCGGGTGAGTTTTGGATAGGCCACGGATTTCATTTTTGAACTTGGAAAATCTGCTAGTGTTTTAATCTGCAGGCTTCACAAATGCCAAGCCAGCATTGCAAATGCGAAGGTGCACTGGCTGCACAGTGATCGCAAATGCGAGCCTTCCTTTGCAAATGCAAAGTACCTCCTCTTGTACAGTGATCGCAAATCCGAACTATGCTTCGCAATTCCCATGGCAGGGGTGTTCGCAATTGCGAACCCCTGTTCGCATTTGTGATGCCAACCAGTAGCCTGCCCTGTACAAAATCGAGCTTTTACTTCATATTTCATATTTTCTCAAACTCAACACTCTTAGGCGATTTTTCCAAAGAACAAGACTCTTCCCAATCAGTTGTAAGTGGTTTTCACTCATTTCTTTCAATCATTAACATTATTTAACATGTTTTCAACTTAAAATCAAAGATTTTCAATTGGGTGAATTGGGTAGTAACCTAGAACTTGTAATCACCTTAGAATTTTCTATGAATTGGCCATGAAATCAAGTAAAAATCGTATATGTATGATCCTTAGGCCTTGGGTGAGTGTTTCCTTCGAGAGTTTCGAGAATCCGAGCGAGCGGGCCCGGGGTCAAAATTTCGAAAACATTCAAGAATGCTTAAATTTTAGGATTTATCATTAATTCTCCTTCTTTGAGCTTAGAATTGATTTAATTATACTATGTTTGGCTAGTTGTGAACCGTCAAGAGTAGTTTGGAGATTCGGGCGCATCCTTTGATCTGGTCCTTGGTCCGAGGAGTACTTTTATCGTGCTGAGTCTCCTTTCTAACCTTGTAAGACGGAAATGTCCCCATAGGTATTCTATGTGTTGCATGTATTTTTTGGGGGGCTACGTGCCACGTGGTGAGAGTTCGCACGTAGCGACTATGCCTATTATGTCTGGGCAGCCTAGGACCACAACATGCCTTGTATTCTGCTTTGAAATGATTTACCTGTTATACGTTCTTGCTTGGATATAGCACTGCTCCTTGAGTATTCCATTTGATTAAATAATTGGAAAGGTTCAATATGTGAAGTAGGCTTGATACTTGGTATACGCATATTGTCGCTTTGCAATTTACATTCCGCGAGCGATATGTAAGTTTCCTTCACTCTTATGAGAGCGGGCCATACGCCACGACGGATTATTAGTGCACTCTTGGTACGGGCCGGTCAATCACCGGCAGTGCATAGGGAATTATTTGAGAGTGCACTCTTGGTTCGGGCCGGTCGATCCTCGGCGGTGCATGGATGAAGTTATGCAATGATACTACATGATTTCATAATGAACGCACTCTCGGTACGGACCGTTGGATCTCCGGAAGTGCATAGCTACTCTTGATATGATTACATGGCGAGAATGCACTCCTGGTACGGGCCGATCGATCCCCGACAGTGCATAGCTATCCTCCCTTATGACTCCAGCCAATTGTTTTACACACACGCGCGTATGTCTGCTCGGTACTGTCTTCCGACTTATGATTTGAGGATGGTTTTTAGGAATAATAAAAAGGGAGTTGCTATTGTTTTAGTGTTTATTTGGAAACTCTGTGAGTTCTTCTTATTTATTGTACTCTGTTACATGCCTACTGTTTTCCTTATATCCTGACTTACATTATTATTGTCGGACCTTAGTGAGTATCGAGTCGAGCTCTCGTCACTACTTCTTCGAGGTTAGGCAGGATACTCACTGGGTACATATTTATGTATGTACTCATGCTGCACTTTCTTTTCTTCTGTACTTGACTGTACAGGTCCGGAGGTTGGTAAGTCTGATTATCAGTCCGATGCTCGATACTGATCGGGGTTGGTTGTACTTCACGGTGAGCTGCTCTTCCTGGCGATTCCTGGCAGCACCCTGTAGTTTTCTTTTGTTATTTTCCTCGTCCATTTCATTCAGACTATGGGATTGTATATATTTATGTATTATGGTGTATTCTGATAGTTGCCTGCGACACTCGTGACACTAGTTCTTGGAACTCACGTGCGTACACTTTGGGATTTTGGGCTGCAGTTCTATGCATATGCTTATCTTTTGACTCATGTATCAGACGTCTTATTTTCATGTCGCCGACTAATATCATGTAAATAAATGTTTACAACTGGTAAAAGATGGGTTAATTAATCATATGGGAAGGGTAACACTTAGTAGAATTTATGTTGGCTTGCCTAACCCGTAGTTGGGCGCCATCACGACCCGTGTGGGAAATTTAGGTCGTGACTTAAACCTCCCATGAAAATAATATTCACGGTAATAACATCAGGATAATAATGCAGTACCGAGATACAGTAATCAACAAGAATAATAAAGAGCAATCACGACACCAAGAATTTTTAACGTGGAAAACCCTTCTAATAAGGGAAAAAACCACGGGCTTGAGAGGAGCAAGGTAATATACTATAATGAGGCATTTTACACTCCGTAGTCCCAAGTAAATACTCTGGAACCCACTATACACTCAAAAAAAATAACACTCTTTTAATATTTCCACCTCACTACAATATTGTTCACACTCTCTATTTTCTCTATACAATCTATTTCTTACAATACGTGATAAATACTCTCTACAACTACTGTGTTTCTTCTCTTTATGTGTGTTTCAACAAAGAAGCCGATTCTCTTTTTTATAGGAAAAGTCATCTTTCCTCCAACCAATAGGAATGGTTGTTTTGCTTGCAATTTGCCAACTTGCATTCTAACAAGTTGCTGCCAAAACAGATTTGGTCCTTCTTGTCTAACTTCTCATTTTTATTCTTTTTTTTATGAGGCTGGACCCCATCAATCTCCCCCTCCAGACCCATTCACCGGAAAGAGATAACATCGAGGTTGCTCGTTTGAGTGCATGCCGAGAAGTTCTTCGCATAACTCAAACTTGTCTCTTGGTACTACCTTGGTCAGCATATCTGCAGGATTTTCACTTGTGGAAATCTTCAGGACTTGCAGAGATTCACTCTCTACATTTCTCGAATCTAGTGATATCTCACTTCGATGTGTTTGGTCCTTGCATGGTACATGGAGTTCTTGCTCAAGTCTATTGCACTTTGACTGTCACAATTGACAATATACTCCTTCTGATGCAAGGCAAGCTCGTGAAGGAACCGTTGCAGCCATATCATCTCCTTGCCAACTTCAGTAGTGGCAATGTACTCTGCTTTAGTTGTAGAGAGTGCGACACACTTTTACAACCTCGATTGCCATGATATAGTTCCCCCTTAAAATGAAAACAAATATCCAATAGTGGATTTTCTGTTATCTATGTCACCTACCATATCAACATCTATATAGCCCTTCAAGATTGGGTCACATCCTCCGAAGCACAAGAAATTTATCGCGGTACTTCTTAGGTTCCTGAATATCCACTTGACTTCTTCCCAGTGTTCTTTTACAAGATTTTCAAGAAACTTGCTGACAACACCAACTGCGTGAGCAATATCCGGTCTAGTGCTTACCATTGCATACATCAAACTTCCATCGGCAGAGAAATAAGGAACTTTGGTCATGCTCTCATTTTCCTCAATTGTTGTGGGGCACATATTCTTGTTAACTTTAGATGACTAGCAAGATGTGTGCTGATTGGCTTACCATTCTTCGTGTTGAAGCATTCCAGTACATGTTCAATTTACATCTCCTAAGACAGCCACAACTTTCTTATTGTTCTCTCTCGAACAAACTTCATTTCTAGAATTTGTTGTGATTGGCCCAAGTCCTTCATATCAAATGATTTGGATAAATCTCCCTTCGAATTTGCGATCATATCATTGTCTTTTCCTACAATTTACATGTCGTCCACATACAACAATAAAATAATAAAGTTGTTGTCAGAAAATCTTTTGAAATATACACATGGATTAGAATATGTCTTTATGTAAGTTCGACTTCTCATAAATGAGTCAAACTTCTTATACCACTGCCTTGGTGCCTACTTCAACCCATAAAGACTCCTATTCAGTTTTCACACCATGTGTTTCCTTTCAGCTACTTCAAATCCTTCTGGTTGCTTCTTATAGATCTCCTATTCCAAATCTCTGTGAAGAAATGTAGTTTTCACGTTCAACTACTCCACTTCAAGATCTAGGCTAGCTTCCAAGCTCAAGGTTGTTCGAATAGAATTCATTTTGACAACAAGTGAGAAAATTCCATCAAAATGAATACCTTTCTTATGTTCAAAGCCTTTTACCCCCAATCGAGCTTTGTATCTGACCAACTTGCCATTTCCATCTTTCTTGAGTTTAAAGACCCATTTGCATTTGAGTGGTCTTTTACCATTTGGAAGTTCAACCAGCTTGTACGTGCCATTTTTCTGCAGAGATTCCATCTCTTCTTGTATGTCTTTCATCCACTGGTTCTTTTATGGACGTGACAGTACCTCCTCAAGACTTTCTTGCTCCCCCTCATCACTGATGAGGACATACTTTGTGGAAGGGTACCTGCATAACTCTACCCTTCGCCTTTCTGATCTCCTTAGAGGTTGAGGTTGTTCTTCTCCCTGAGTAGGGTAATCCACTTGCTCGACATCATCATTAAGTTGCTCCTCCTGCTCAATAGCCTCACCAGGTTACTCCCCCTGCTCGGCAACCTCGTCGGTCCTACATTCTGCACTTGTGAGATTGTTACAAGTAGAAGGAACAGTAACAAGGTTAGGGATTATACTATTCTTGGCCTTCTCTGACTGATCATCTACAACTGCAACTTTACTTTCTCAGGAGATTACATCTCTGCTTCTAATGACTTTCTTATTTACTGAATCCCATAATCTGTACTGGAACACTTCATCTCCATATCCGGTGAATATATACGGAAAAAATTTATCATCCAGCTTTGTTCTCTGCTCCTTTGGTACATGTGCAAAACCTCTTCAACCGAACACCTTCAGATGTGAGTAGGACACCTTCTTGTTGGTCCAAACTCTCTCTAGGATGTAAAAATCCAATGGAACTGATGGACTCCTATTGATCAGGTAACATGTTATCTGAACTGCTTCACCCTAGAATGACTTAGGTAGTTTAGTCATTCTGAGCATGTTTCTCACCTTCTCAACAATGGTGCAGTTCATTCTCTCAGCAACACCATTGTGTTGTGGGGTTCAAGGATCTGTCTTTTTATGTTTGATCCCTTGGCTTGAACAGTACTCTTCAATTCCTTGAAGTATTCTCACCTCTATTATCACTTTGAATATGCTTTAGCTTTTGGCCTGTCTTCCTTTCCACCGGAGCATGAAACTTCTGAAAATCTTGAAACACCTGATCTTTGATTTGCAAAATATAAACCCATAATTTTCATGAAGCATCATCAATAAAAGTAAGAAAATATTTGTTACTGCCCATCGATTCAATTTCTATCGGACCACAAACATCAGAATAGACCAAATCAAGTATATTCAATTTTTTCAGATGATGTCTGAAATGAGACTCAATGTATCTTAAAAAATAAGTAGTAGTCACAAGGTTTTACTATTGTACCTTCGGCATAGTAAATGAGTGATTTTCTGGCAATAATCTGCAATCCCTTCTCCCTCATATGGCATATTCTTTTGTTCCACAAATCTACATAAATCTGATCATGTGCCGCGTTCAATTCACCTTGGCATATTTCAGCATTTGTTCTGTACAACATGCCACGAGAAACTCCTTTTTCAACCACCAATGATCCCTTGGTAAGTCTCCACTTTGATTTGCAAAATGGTTCTTGTGTGCCATCTCTATCTAAGGTCATTCCCGAGATCAAGTTCATCCGTAAATCAGGTACATGCCTCACGTCCTTTAGAACCAATGTGCACCCAATATTTGTCTTGGTACAAATGTCACTGATCCCAGCGATCTTTGAGTAACTCGTCTTACCCATTCTCAGAGTGCTAAAATCACCGGCTACATATCTACAAAAATTTCTCTTACCGGTATAGCATGGTACGATGTTCTTGTATCAATGTCACGACCCCAGTTTTCCCTCCATGAACATGTCGTGATGACACCTAGTCCCTATAACTAGGTAAGCGTAACAATGCGAAAAAAACAACATAACTTGTGGAATAATTAAGTAAAAACTGAGCAATCTCAAAAAAAGACTGTATATAAATTCCACTTGACATATACAACCCAAAAATAATGCGGAAGTCTACACTATCACCCCAAAACCCGGAAACTCATGGGAACCATAGGCTAAAAGAAAATAATACACTGCTCTAACTTCATAATATCTATACAACTGTAAGGAAATATAAAAACTTTTCACAAAAGCTGGAATAAGATAGAGACTCCTGGTCTGTGGACGCGAGAGATGTACCTCGAAGTCTCTGCTGTATCTCTCAACCTCAGAGGTACCTGGATCTGCACATGAAAAACATGCGCAGGAAAGAGCATGAGTACACCACAGCGGTACTCAGTAAGTGCCAAGCCTAGCCTCGGTCGGGTAGTAACGAGGAAGGTTAGGGCCCTACTGAGGTCAAACAATATAATAGGAATTTACAGTATGAAAACAGGCGGTAATAATGACTACAACAGTGAAATAAGATAGGTCAACAAGGCAATAACTAAACACAAGAATAGAGTAAACCCGGAATATGTACAACATAATTACAATGGTAACAATGAGGATCTCCCAAGATACCGTTCTGTAGTCCTTTTCTCAATTGTCCGGTGGATCTCCGGGGATGCCGTCCCATAGTCCTTTCCTCAACTTTCCCGTGGATCTCTCGGGATACCGTCCCGTAGCCCATCATATGTATATCCGAAGGATCTCCTGGGATACCGTCCCGTAGTCCAACTATCAATGTACAGGGGGATCTCGGGATATCATCCCATAGTCCCAAAGTAAATATGCAGGGGGATCTCCCGGGATACCGTCCCGTAGTCACAAAGTAAATATGCAGGGGGATCTCCCGGGATACCGTCCCGTAGTCCCAAAGTAGATACGCAGCCACAACAAGAAGACATTCAGAATTAGAGTGCAAAAATACAAGGCAACAATTAAATTCTAGCCTAACATGCTTCACGTAGTACAATTAAAGTAATTTAAGCAAATAGGCAATTTAGGGCAGCTAGGCATGCTTTTCTAAGCTAACATAGACTATAATTGCGAGTAGAATAAAACAGGTAAGAAAGAAACCCAGTCTGAATATTAAAGTAAAACCGGATTTTCAACAATTAGCACAAGTACGCGCTCGTCACCTCACATACAAGGCATTCAATTACCAAATATCACATCCTAAGGGGAAAGGTCCCCCACACAAAGTTAGACAAGCCACTTACCTCGAACCGGCTCAAAATCAACTTGAAACCACACGTTTTCCACGAGTATCCGACTCCAAATGGCCCAAATCTATACAATTCAATTACACATCGTAAATAACATCTCATGCAACTGATTATACTATTTAATTCAAGCTAAGGCGCGAAATTATGTAAAATGACCAAAACGACCCTCGGGCCCACGACATGAAATCGGGTAAAAGTTATATTTTCCAGACACCCATTCACTCACGAACTCATTTAACCAGAACCAATCGAAATCCGATGCCAAAAACCCTACAATTTTTCAGAATTTCGGATTGGGAAAATCCCATCCCTTTCCTATGGTTTTTCCCCATTTTTGATAATTAAACTAAAGAAATCAATGGGAATTAATGGTCTAACAATGAATTAGGATTAGAAAACGTTACCTATGATCCTTCTCTTCAAAACCCACAGAAAATCGCCAATCCTTGAGCCCTCACACGATTTTTAGAATTATGAACCAAACTCTCAGATTTTTGGAATAAAATACCCATGCAATCCGCACCTGCGGACTCGATCACCGCACATGCGGTACCGCACCTGCGGAGAAAGCATCACAGGTGCGAAAGTCACAAAAATGCACAGGGGCCGCACCTGCGGTTGTTTGGTCGCGCCTGCGGTCCCGCACCTGCGGAACCTAGGTCTCAACTGCGACCACTAGCCAAAACTCCCCCTATCGCACCTGAGATCAAGGCCACCGCACCTGCGAGTCTGCACCTGCAGAAAAACCTTCGCAGGTGCGAAGACACCAGAAGGGGCCTGGTTCAACAGCAATAATTTTCCCAAATTTCACCCGTTAAGCATCCGAAACAACCCCGAGGCCCTCGGGACCTCAACCAAAACCACCAACCAACCCTAACACCTCATTTGAACTAGGTCGAGCCTTAAAAACACGTCTCTTAACATCAAAAATCATCGATTATGCATAGTTTCAAGCCTAGAAACTTAGGAAAATTCTAGAATTCACATCCGACGTCGAAACACGTCTGAACTTATCCGAATGACCTCAAATTTTGCACACACATCCCAAATGACATGATGGAACTATTGCAACTTCCGGAATTCCATTATGACCCTCGGATAAAAAATTCACTATCGGACCGGAAACTTCAAAAATTCAAACTTCGGCATTTCAAGCCTAAATGAGCTACGGACTTCCAAAATACATTCCGAACACGCTCCCAACCCCGAAATCACCTAACGGAGCTAATAGAACCATCGTATTTCCATTCCGAGGCCGTCTTCATACTTCTTCGACTACGGGCAACTTTCCAACACTTAAGCTCTTATTTGGGGACTAAGTATCCCAAAACTCTCCAAAACTCAATACCGAACGTCCCGACAATTCAATTAAGCAGAAATAGACTTGGGGAAAACAATTGATAGGGGACCGGGGCATTAATTCTTAAGACGACCGACCGGGTTGTCACATCCTCCTACACTTAAAAATTCGTTCATCCTCGAATGATCATAAAGACATACCTGAAGTAGAGAAAAGGTGAGGTTAACTGCTGTGCGTATCCCGCTCGGTCTCTCAGGTCGCCTCCTCGGCCTGCTGATCCCGCCACTGAACCTTCACTGAAGCAATGATCTTCAACCTGATCTTCCTGTCCTGCCTGTCCAATATAGCTACAAGATCCTCAACATATGATAGATCCTTTTCCAAATGGACTGAGGTGAAATCCAAGACATGAGACGGGTCACCGTGATACCTCTGGAGCATCGAAACATGAAATACCAGATGAACTCCTGCCAAGCTGGGAGGTAAGTCAAGCTCATAAGCAACCTCCCCAACACGCCTCAATATCTCAAATGGGCCAATAAACCTCGGACTCAACTTCCCTTTCTTACCAAATCTCATAACGCCCTTCATAGGCGAAACCCGAAGCAGAACCCGCTCTCCGACCATATATGAAACATCACGAACCTTTCGGTCCGCGTAACTCTTCTGTCTGGACTGAGCTGTACGGAGTCTATCCTGAATCACCTTGACCTTCTCCAATGCATCCTGAACCAACTTTGTGCCCAATAGCCTGGCCTCACCCGACTCAAACCAACCCACCGGAGATCTGCGCCTCCTACCATATAAAGACTCATACGGCGCCATCTGAATGCTGGATTGATAACTGTTGTTGTAAGAAAACTCTGCCAATGGCATGAACTAATCCCAAGACCCTTCAAACTCAATCACACACGCACGAGGAATATCCTCAAGAATCTGAATAGTGCGCTCAGACTGTCCGTCCGTCTGGGGTGAAATGTTGTGCTCAACTCCACCCTGGTACCTAACTCCTGCTGAACGGCTCTCCAGAACCGTGAAGTGAACTAAGTACCTCTGTCTGAAATAATAGAAACTGGAATACCATGCATACGAACGATCTCCCGAATATATATCTCCGCCAAGCGCTCCGATGAATAAGTAGTCAGTACCGGAATGAAATGGACTGATTTGGTCAGCCGATCCACAGTCACCCAAATAGCATCATGCTTCCTCAAAGTCCGAGGAAGTCCAACCACAAAGTCCATGGTGATCCGCTCCCGCTTCCACTCTGGAATCTCAATCTGCTGAAGTAACCCTCCCGGTCTATGATGCTCACGTTTGACCTGCTGACAGTTGAGGCACTTAGCTACAAACTCTGCTATATGCTTCTTCATTCTTCTCCAGCAATAGTGCTGCCTCAAATCCTGATACATCTTCGCAGTACCCGGATGGATGGAATACCGCGAACTATGGGCCTCTTCTAAGATCAACTCCCGAAGCCCATCAACATTGGGCACACAAATCCAGCCCTGCATCCTCAATACCCTGTCATCTCCAATGGTCACATCTCTGGCATCACCGTGCTGGACCGTGTCCTTGAGGACAAGTAAATGAGGATCATCATATTGCCGCTCCCTGATACGGTCGAATAAGGAAGACCAAGAATCCACACAAGCCAATACTCGGCAAGGCTCAGAAAGATCCAATCTCACGAATTGACTGGCTAAGGACTGAACATCTAAGGCTAGAGGCCTCTCAGCTGCATGAAGGTATGCCAAACTCCCCAAACTCTCCGCCCGGCGACTCAAGGCGTCGGCCACCATATTGGCCTTCCCCGGGTGGTATAATATAGTGATGTCATAGTCCTTTAGCAACTATAACCATCTACACTAGCGCAAATTTAGATCCTTCTGTCTGAATATGTGCTACAAACTCCGGTGGTCAGTATAAATCTCACAAGGCACATTGTACAAATAATGACGCCGGATCTTCAAGGCAAGAACAATGGCAGATAACTCAAGGTCATGGATAGGGTAATTTTTCACATGTACCTTCAACCGTCTGGACGCGTAGGCAATCACCCTACCGTCGTGCATCAACACCACTCTAAGGCCAACTCGCGAGGCATCACAGTAAACTATATAAGACCCCGAACCAGTACGCAATATCAAGATTGGGGCTGTAATCAAAGCTGTATTGAGCTTCTGAAATCTCGCCTCACACTCCTCTGTCCACTGAAATGGAGCACCCTTCTAGGTCAATCTAGTCATAGGGGTTGCAATCGACGAAAACCCCTCCACAAAACGGCGGTAGTAACCCGCCAGGCCAAGGAAACTGCGAATCTCTGTAACTGAGGATGGCCTGGGCCAACTCTGCACGGCCTCTACCTTCTTCGGATCCACTCGAATGCCCTCACTCGATACCACGTGGCCTAAGAATGCCACATAACTCAACCAAAACTCACATTTTGAGAACTTTGCCTACAACTTCTTCTCTCTCAAGGTCTGAAGCACTATCCTCAGGTGCTGCTCATGATCTTCTTGACTCCGGGAGTAAACAAGAATATCAATTATGAAAACAATGATTAACGAGTCGAGATATGGCCTGAACACACTGTGTATCAAATGCATAAATGCTGTGGGGGAATTAGTCAGCCCGAATGACATAACTAGAAACTCGTAATGGCCATACCGGGTCCTGAAAGCAGTCTTCGGGATATCCGGCTCCTGAATCTTCAACTGATGGTAACCTGAGCACAAATCAATCTTAGAAAATACATGTGCGCCCTGAAGCTGGTCAAATAGATCATCAATATGAGGCAAGGGATAACGGTTCTTCACTGTAACCCTGTTCAACTGGCGATAACTAATACACATGCGCATAGAACCATCATTTTTCTTCACAAATAAGACAGGAGCACCCCAAGGTAAAACAATGGGTCGAATAAAACCCTTATCAAGCAATTCTTGTAACTGATCCTTCAAATCCTTTAACTCAGGAGGAGCCATACGGTACAGAGGAATGGAAATGGGCTGAGTTCCCGGCAACAAATCAATGACAAAATCAATGTCTCTATCGGGCGGCATGCCAGGAAGATTAGCTGGAAACACATCGGGATAATCCCGTTCCACTAGAACTGAATCAACAGAAGGGGTATCAACAGTGACATCTCTCACATAAGCCAAATACGCGGCACACCCCTTCTCAACCATACACTAAGCTCTAAGAAAAGAGATAACTCTACTAGGAGTGTGATATAAAGTACCACTCCACTCAACACGCGGAATACCTGGCATAGCCAGCGCCACGGTCTTGGTATGACAATCAAGAATAACATAATGGGGCGACAACCAGTCTATGCCCAAGATAATATCGAAATCCACCATATCGAGTAACAATAAATCTGCACTGATCTCAAAACCACGAATAGTAACCAAACACGACTGATAAACGGGGTCCACAATAAGAGAATCTCCCACAGGAGTAGAAACATAAACAAGAGAACCCAAAGAATCTCGGGCCATACCCAAATGCGGAGCAAAATAAGAAGACACAGAAGAATACGTGGAGCCTGGATCAAATAGAACTGATGCATCTCTGTGACAAACCAGTATAATACCTGTGATGACAGAATCGGAGGAAAAAACCTCGGTACGAGAAGGAATAGCATAATATATGGCCTGGAATCCCCCTCAAGGGCGACCTTTACCTCCCCGACCTCTACTCCTAGCTGGTTGGGCAGGTGGGGTAGCAGCTGGAGCTGTGATCATGGCTTGAGAACTCTGCTGAGCACGCTGTGGCTGAAGAGTCTGTGAAGATGCACCCCTACCAAGTCTGGGGCAGTCCCTAACCATATGGCGTGTATCACCACACTCAAAACAAGCTCTAGGAGGACGTGGTGGCTGTGACTGGCTAGGTCCAGGTCTGCTAGACTGACCTCTGAAAGCACCCCGCGCAGGAGGCGCGCTAGAAACTGGAGGTGCATAGTAAGGATCTTGAGGCCTAGGTGGAGCTGGGGTACCACTAGCTGCTGGAAGAACTGACTGAACTGGGCGGACCATATAACCCCTACCATGACGACCTGCTGCTTGGGTACGGGAACCAGAGTAGTGGCCCGACTCTCGAGACCTCTTGGCCTCCCTCTCCTCTCGCTCCCTAGCAAGCATACCCTCGATCCTCCTAAGCAATGCTCACTACCTGCTGATAAGTAATGTCCATCTCCAACTCTTGAGCCATGCTAGATCTGATGGGTGGGACAAGACCCTCAATGAACTGGCGAACCCTCTCGCGGACAGTAGCAACCAAACCCGGTGCATGCCTAGCCAATCTAGTGTAACAGACAGCATACTCTGAAACAATGATAGCACCCTGGCGCAAATGCTCAAACTCTGCACGCCATGCGTCCCTGAGGCTATGAGGAACAAACTCTCTCAGGAACATATCTGAGAACTAGGTCCAGGTCAGTGAAGCAGCCTCATCCGGACTATCTAACTCATAGGTGCGCCACCAATCATAGGCAGCTCCGCGAAGCTGGAAGGTAGTAAAGGGAACCCCACTAGATCCGGCTATGCCCATAGTGCGAAGAATACGATTACACTCCTCTAGAAAACCCAAGGCATCATCTGATTCTAGTCCAATGAATACCGGAGGGTCATACTTCTTGAACCTCTCAAGTCTCCGCTGCTCGTCCTCTCAAGCAGATGACCCTTCCTCGGGCTGAACTGGCACTGCAGGCGGCACAGGAATGACCTCTGGGACCTGCTCCACATGTTCTCGCTGCTCAGGAGTGCGGGCGGCGGGAGTCTGTGCTCCTCCCCCAGCCTGAGATGTGGCTGCAGCAAGGGGAAGCAACCCTGCCTGAGCTAGAGTGGTGTACATGGACATGAACTGAGCTAATGTCTCTTGAAGAGATGGAGTAGTAGTGGCAGTAAGCGTGGCAGGTGTCTGGACCTCAGCTGGATCTGCTAGTGGTACCTCGACGGCAGCTTGCACAGGTGCTCTCGCTGCACCACGTGCGCATCCTCGGCCTCTACCTCGGCCCCGACCTCGGACGGCTGCTGTAGGGGCACGGGTGCCTGATCATCCCGAGTAGCACGTGTCCTCACCATCTGTGAGAGAATAGAAAACAGAGGTTTAGAATTGATGTCAAAAGATATTGCACGACAAGGAAATCAATGAAGTGAAGATTTTTACTAAACAGTTACATAGCCTCTCGTAGATAAGTACAGACGTATTCGTACCGATCAGCGAGACTCTAATAAATCGGCTTGTGTTATGTGACTCCTTCGAACCTAGAGCTCTGATACCAACTTGTCACGACCCCAGTTCGCCCTCTGTGAACATGTCGTGATGGCACCTAGTCCCTATAACTAGGTAAGCCTAACAATGCGAAAACAATAACATAACTTGTGGAATAATTAAGTAAAAACTGAGCAATCGCAAAAAAAGACTGTATATAAATGCCACTTGACATATACAACCCAAAAATAATGCGGAAGTCTACACTATCACCCCAAAACCCGAAAACTCACGGGAACCACAAGCTAACAGAAAATAATACACTGCTCTAACTCCATAATATCTATACAACTGTAAGGAAGGATAAAAACTTTTCACAAAAGCTGGAATAAGATAGAGACTCCTGGTCTGCGGACGCGGCAGATGTACCTCGAAGTCTTTGGTGTATCTCTCAACCTCGGTGGTAGTACGGCCGAGTGGAGGTAACTGGATCTGCACATGAAAAACATGCGCATGAAAGGGCATGAGTACACCACAACGGTACTCAGTAAGTGCCAAGCCTAACCTCGGTCGACTAGTGAGGAGGAAGGTCAGGGCCCTACTGAGGTCAAACAATATAATAGGAATTTAAAGTATGAAAACAGGCGGTAATAATGAGTACAACAGTGAAATAAGACAGATCAACAAGGCAATAACTAAACACAAGAACAGAGTAAACCCGGTATGTACAGCATAATAACAATGGTACAATGAGGATCTCCCAGGATACCGTCCTGTAGTCCTTTTCTCAACTGTCAGGTGGATCTCCGGGGATACCATCCCGTAGTCCTTTCCTCAACTTTCCCGTGGATCTCTCAGGATACCGTCCTGTAGCCCATCATATGTATATCCGAAGGATCTCCCGGGATACCGTCCCGTAGTCCCAAAGTAAATATGCAGGGGGATCTCCCGGGATACCGTCCCGTAATCCCAAAGTAGATACGCAGCCACAACAAGAAGTCATTTAGAATTAGAGTGCAAAAATACAAGGCAACAATTAAATTCTAGCCTAACATTCTTCACGTAGTACAATTTAAGCAAATAGGCAATTTAGGGTAGCTAGGAATGCTTTTCTAAGCTAACATAGACTACAATTGCAAGTAGAATAAAACAGGTAAGAAAGAAACCCAGTCTGAATACTAAAGTAAAACCGGATTTTCAACAATTAGCACAAGTATGCGCTCGTCACCTCACGTACAAGGGGAAAGGTCCCCCACACAAAGTTAGACAAGCCACTTACCTCGAACCGGCTAAAAATCAACTTGAAACCACACGTCTGCCACGAGTATCCGACTCCAAATGGCCCAAATCTATAGAATTCAATTACACATCGTAAATAACATCTCATGCAATTGATTATACTATTTAATTCAAGCTAAGGCGCGAAATTATGTAAAATGACCAAAATGCCCCTCGGGCCCACGACTCGGAATCGGGTAAAAGTTATATTTTCCAGACATCCATTCACTCACGAACTCATTTAACCAGAAACAATCGAAATCCGATTCCAAAAACCCCACAATTTTTCAGAATTTCAGATTGGAAAAATCTCATCCCTTTCCTATGGTTTAACCCCATTGTTGATTATTTAAACTAAAGAAATCAACGGGAATTAATGGTCTAACAATGAATTAGGATTAGAAAACGTTACCTATGATCCTTCTCTTCAAAACCCAGAGAAAATCGCTAATCCTTGAGCCCTCACACGATTTTTAGAATTATGAACCAAACTCTCGAATTTTTGGAATAAAATATCTAGGCAATACGCACCTGTAGACTCGATCACCGGACCTGCGGAGAAAGCATCGCAGGTGCGAAAGTCACAAAAATGCACAGGGGCCGCACCTGCGGTCGTTTGGTCGCGCCTGCAGTCCCGCACTTGCGGAACCCAGGTCGCACCTGCGACCACTAGCCAAAACTCCCCCTATCGCACCTGCGATCAAGGCCACCGTGCCTGCATGTCCACACCTGCGGAAAAACCTTAGCAGGTGCGAAGACACCAGAAGGGGCCTGGTTCAGCAGCAATAATTTTCCCAAATTTCACCCGTTAAGCATTCGAACCAACCCCGAGGCCACCGGGACCTCAACCAAAACCACCAACCAACCCTAACACCTCATTTGAACTAGGTCGAGCCTTAAAAACACGTCTCTTAACATAAAAATCATCGATTATGCATAGGTTCAAGCCTAGAAACTTAGGAAAATTCTAGAATTCACATCTGACGCTGAAACACGTCTTAACTTATCCGAATGACCTCAAATTTTGCACACACATCCCAAATGACATGACAGAACTACTGCAACTTCCGAAATTCCATTCCGACCCTCGGATCATAAATTCACTATCGGACCGGAAACTCCAAAAATTCAAACTTCGGCATTTCAAGCCTAGATGAGCTACGAACTTCCAAAATACATTCCGAAGACGCTCCCAACCCCGAATCAGCTAACGGAGATAACAGAACCATCTGATTTCCATTTCGAGGTTGTCTTCACGCTGCTCTGACTACGGGCAACTTTTCAACACTTGAGCTCTCATTTGGGGACTAAGCATCCCAAAACTCTCAGAAATTCAAAACCGAACATCTCGGCAATTCAATTAAGCAGAAATAGACTTGGAGAAAATAGTTAACAGGGGATCGGGGTGTTAATGCTTAAGACGACCGACCGGGTCGTCACAATCAACCACTATGATGACCCAATGGGTCATTTTATGAATTAAGACTCTGTTCTAGGCTTATTAGTCATAAAAAGACTAATTTTAATTAACTCGATTTGGATGCGCAGTCCGAGCGTGAAACCGGAAAACTTTTATGTGAAAATATAAGAAATAATAATTTGTCGAATTAAAATTTGGTTTTAGTTGACTTGAGTCAACATTTTTAGTAAACGGACCTGGATCTGTGTTCCGACGATTCCGGGAGGTCCGCAGTAAAATATGGGACTTAGGCTTATGCCTGAAAATGAATTCCGAGGTCCCAAGCCTTAGAAATCAATTTTTGAAAGAAATTATTTTGCTGAATTATTAATGAAACAAAGAAAAGAATTAATGTTTGAAACCATTGGTATCAGGCTCGTATTTTTGTTCCGGAGCCCGATACAGGTTTGTTATAGTATTTGAATACTAACTGTGAAGTTTGGAGAGAAAAATGCTGAGTTTTGAGGTTTAGTTCATAGTTTTACATGTTATTTTCATGATTTGATCGCACGAGGAAGTCCGTATGATGTTTTTAGACTTGCGTGCATGTTTGATTTAGAGCCCCGAGGGCTCGAGTGAGTTTCAAATAGGTTTGAGTTGTGTTGCGCTCGTTCTTTCTTATGCTTCGACGTCGTTTCTTCAAGCATGAATGATACCATATTGAACAAATGAGCTCTTATTTCTATTTTGAATGAAGTATTAGATCTATATCGTAATTACCGACCCGTATAAAAAAGAATCGTTGAATTTGGACATCGTATGAGGATTTTATGGTCATCTTACTAAGGTTGCCAGATTATTCAGATTAATTACGAAATTGCAACTGGCAGCGTATTTAAAAATCTGCACTATTTGCAAATATTAAAACCTACATATCTCATTCATTATAATGTCAAATTGAGTCGTTCAAAAGCCTAATTTGACCGGAATTTCACAAGGAATCCATTGGAGACATAAAAATCGAGTTTCAGTATCGTTTAGTATGAGAAACGAGGCAAACTATCTAGCAAAAAAATATATAAAATTAGGGTTTGTTCATTCGGTCATATTTTAAGTTGGGGAGCTCGGATTTGGGTAATTTTCACCATAGGTATTGGGGTAAGTGTTATCTAATCGTTTTTTTGTTATATTTCAATTACCCAATATTTTTCATCACTTTTAAATAAAAAAAAACTAAGAATTTTGATGGTAAAAATTGAGGGTTTGGGTAGAATTAGAAAATTTTGTAAAAATCAAATCTTTACCTCGAATTGAGGTCGGATTTAAAAACTAATTGTATATTCGGGCTCGTGGGTGGATGGGTAAATGTAATTTTGTCCGAACCCCGAGTTTTGACAAAGCGGGCCCGGGGTCGGGTTTTACTTTTTTTTAGAAAACTTAGGAAAATTTATAATTTTCAGTAAAGTTAGTTCCTTTAGCATTAATTAATGATATTAAGTTAATTATGGTTGGATTCGAGTGTATTGTAGGTGAATTCAAAAGGAAAAGCTATAATTGAACAGTGAGTGGCCTGTGAAGTTGAGGTAAGTGCTTGGTTTAACCTTGACTTGAGGGAATAGGAATCCCCGACCTGATTGTTATGTGAAATTGCTTGTGTGTAGTGTATAGGTGAGGTGACGAGTACTTATGTACTACCAAATTGTTGTTTACCATGATCCCTTTTCCGTTTCCATTATTTGCTTCCCGGCTTGACTATTTTATGATTGTTGAGGTTTATATGGTCAAGTGATGATCTTTGCTGTAATAAATCTAAGACCTCAATAAGAGTCACATGTACTTTTGTCTTGATGTTATATAGATCAAGAATGAATTTAGATTATCGTTTTTATGTTTTTGTTTTGAAGATTTAGTGAAGTCTTAAACCTTAGACCAATAAACAAACAAACAAAAAAGTATTTATAATATTGTAGAGTAGGACCCCAGACTTTAAAAATGTAAAACGGTAGGATAAGATAAACTATTTGAAACTCATTAAATTTAGGTCATGAGTGAATAGATGAAAATATTATTTATAGGCGGCTTTTAGAAATATGTTCAAGTACGTAACTGAATTATTCTACGTATGCTACTTGACTATTTGTTTTCATTAAATTATTGTCAAGTATTGTTGCAAGCGTGTTAAAAGTGTTGGTTGTTCCCTTGATTTTGTTATTGTACATAAAGGTTGAGCTGGATGACAGTGTTACGATATTTACATATATTCTGGTTGGCTTCATTATGAAATAATATTGGATACAACTTGTGAGCTATATTGTATTCTGTTTACAATTGTTGAGATAAACGTGTTGTGAAAGGCTTGGCCTGAATTGTTAAAATTTTTGATAAATAAATCAATTGATAGTGATAAGTGTAACGACTTGACCGGTTGTTTTGCGATGTCGGACCCCGTTCCCCTAAATGAAACTTCCCATAGTGGCTTATTGTGATTTATGACTTGCAGGGACAGGTGGTTCGGGATTCGGAAGTGTTTAGAGTGATATAGGAACACTTGGTTCCTTAAGGTTGGCCTTTACGGCCAAGTTTGACGTTGGTCAATATTTTGAGTAAACGACATCAAAGTCGAATTTCGACAGTTCCGCTAGCTTCGTATGATGATTTCGGACTTGGGAGTATGTTCGGAATGAGTTTTGGATGACCCAGGAGCGTTTCGGCGCCCAATAGCGAAATTAGAGTTTCCTTAAGTTCATATTGTGGTTTGGGACGTGTTTTTGTGTTATCGAGGTCCAAACAAAATTTCAAGACCGGGAATAGTTTCGTTATGACATTCATGACTTGCTCGCAAAATTTGGCGTCATTTCGGGTAGTATAGGTCAGGTCGGCGCATTGTTAGCAAATTTAAGAAACTTAAAGTTCCTAAGTTTGATTCTAGGGGTTTTGAGATGTAATTTTGAGTTTTAGCATTGTTTTGGGTGTTCCGAAGGCTCGAGCGAGTCTATATTATGATTTGGGACTTGTTGGTATATTTTGACGAGGGCTCAGGTGGGCCCAGGTGCCTCTCGAGCACCAAACGAGGCCAAAAACCAGCTGAAGCAATTGCTGGTGCACCTGTTCTGGTGTGACCGCAGGTGCGGGATCGCTACTGCGGTCCCAGCCTTGCAGGTGCGGCTTCAGGTGAGGCTGCCCATATCTCGCAGGTGTGGAGAATATCCGCAGGAGCGGAGCCGCAGGTACGAGCCCAGGCTCCTTATCCCATTTCTGTAGGTGCGAACATTTACTCGCAGGTGCGAGACCGCAGGTGCAAAACCACAGCTGGGCAGTGTGTTTTAAAACGGTACTTAAACCATTTTTGGGCATTCTTCTTCTTCCTTGGGGTGATTTTTGAACACGCAAGAGAGACAAACGACCTAGCCATTTTGAGGTAAGTAATTCCTATATAAACTTAGTCTAATACTTAGATTCTTAGGTAGATTAACTCCTTAATTAGTGGAAATTCAAGGGTTAGAGGAAAAACCTAGGTTTTATAAAAATTGGGAGAATTACCAAGGAATTTTCCATGAAATCACACAAAAACTATATATTAATAATCCTTAGACTATGGGTTATTGATTCCTTCAAAAATTTCCGGAATCCGAGCATGTGGGCTCGGTAGTGTATTTTAGGATTTTTCAAAGTAAGGTGAAATAACTAAATAAATAGGAGAATTCCATACTTTTGAGTATAAATTGATAAATTTGTATAACATTTGGCTAGTTTCGAGTCCTTGGGTGACGAGTTTGGAGTTTTGGGCGAGTTCTTGACCCGTAGAGTAGGTTCGACACGAGGTGAGTCTCCTTTCTAAGCTTATAAGAGGGAACTTTCCCCCTAGGTAATTTAAATGACTATGTGCTAATGTTTGCGGGGGATACGTATGCACAAAGTGATGAGAGTCCGTACATAGCGGCTATCATTGTTATGTCCGGGTAGTTAGGCCTACACCATGCCTTGTGTTTTTTCTTGAAGTGAACTATATGCTTGATGAATTAATGTTATATGCAGCTTGTTTCCCTGAGATCATGGAATTTGAGAATTTTAAAGGAATCGTTCACTGGAAAATAATTTATGAAGAATATTGTGTGGATTGTGTGTGCATGTGACCGCTTCGCAATTTACATTCCGCGAGCGGAGTGTTATTTCCCCCACTCTCATGGGAGCGGGTCGCACGCCACAGAGAGATTGAAAGATATATTATGGTTCGGGCCGTTCGACCCTCGGCAGTGCACAAATATGATTATTATGATGGCTCATGCCGGTTGTCCTTATCATGTATGCGCATGCTAAATTGTTAATGATTTTCATGGATATTGAGTGGGCAGATATTTTAAAAAGGAAAATGAAGTAATAATTGTTTATTTACTTCCAGTATTTATTTGAATTACAATTATCTTTAATGTTTACTGTTTTCATCATGCTCTTATGCCTATTACTGATATTATGTCTTGTTTAATTATTTTGGTGGACCTTAGTGAGTGTCAATTCGACCTCTCGTCACTACTTTTTCGAGGTTAGGAAGGATACTCACTAGTTACATATTTGTTTATGTACTCATGCTAGCTTCTGTACTTAATTGTACAGGTTTTGAGGCTAGTGCATCTAGTTATCAGACCGGAGCTCGATTCTGAGTATAGACTGGACCTGACTTCACGGTGAGCTGCTTCTCCTGACGATCCTCGGAAGCACCATGGGGTTTCTTTTGTTATTCCCGTCTATTTCTTCTAGACAGTGGCACAGTTAAATTATATCTTTTGTATATTCTATTAGTATGCCCGTAAGATTTGTGACATTAGTTCCTGGCACACACGTGGTAGGTATTATGGTTTACGGGTTTGTATATATATATATTCGCTCACGTCTCCTTATGACTGCTTTTGGTTAAATCAGCTAATTACTTTTTTTCAATTAATGTTTTGAACTTTAAAACTTGGCACGTGTTGGGATGTTTAATCAAATATGTGAAAATCCTTAGTTATTCGGGTGTTGGCCTGCCTGACTCCTGTGTTGGCACCATCACGACCTGAGTTAGGATTTTGGGTCATGATGATAAGGGTGGACAATATGATAGTGATAAGAGCGGACATGGGAAACAAATGATAGTGATAAGGGTGGACAAGAAAAATAAATGATAGTGATAAGGGTGGACAGGGGAAATAAATGATAGTGATAAGGGTAGACAAGTGATATCGGGTTGCACGCCACAACAAGACAGTGATGAGGGAGAATATTTATGTATTACTGATTTTAATTACAAAGATTTGGAATCTTTATTGTTTTACTCTACTGTTTTCCCATATCTTGCACATTTGGTTATTTTAAATTTAAGTTTGGAAACTTGTAAAGTTTTATGAAATTTTGGTGACAGTGGAGGCCTGGAATAGGCGGCTGAGTTATTTTGTTTATTTATTGTTGCAGTTATATTTTCTTGTTTGCGTAGAATAGTTCTATTACTTTATTATATACATATATTGTCACATGTTAAGTTATAATTGCCCCGCCTTATCCTCGTCACTACTTCGTCGGGGTTAGGCTTGGCACTTACTCAGTACATGGGGTCGATTGTACTGATACTACACTCTGCACTCTTTTGTGCAGATCCAGGTATCGGCCAACAGTAGAGATTTTTATTAGCCGCTATTCATTATCCGGAGACGCGAGGTATATCTGCCGGCATTCGCAGATCCCGAGAGTCTTCTCTTAGTTCGTAGATTCTGTTTTATAATTTTCCTAAAGTAGTTATATTATTTCTTTCAGCCCATTGATTGTACTATTCTTTAGTAGTTCGTGAATTGTCACACCAGACCCTGGGGTAGTCATAGAGTTATTTATATAATTAGTTTGTGGCTCGGTCTATTTATTTGCTTATTATTTTATATTTGGAGTTAAAACCATTAGATTAAGTTTACTTTAAATTTATTTTATTATGTTTAAATGGATAATAAAATGAAAATAGCTAATCAAACTCTAACATTGGCTTACCTAGCAAGTGTGGTGTTAGGCACCATCACGATCCATAAGATTGGGAATTTAGGTCGTGACAAGTTGGTATCTGAGCACTAGGTTTCTTAGGTCTCACAATTCACGAACAAAATTGGTAGAGTCTGAAGAATCGGTACGGAAACGTCTGTACTTATCTATCAGAGGCTATGGAGTTAGGAACAATTTCACTTCTATTCTACTGTATCAGGCGAATTTATTCTACCATTGATTATTGAACTTGTCTATTCTCGTCCTCTCAAAAATCTCGACAACGCGCAAAGCGTCTACAACCGGACAGGAGATGAAGCCCCAATGACAGCCACGATTAGGGGAAGAAACAGAAGCAGAGCTCAGTCTAGGAAAAAGAGTTATGCCGATCGTAAGGTTCGTGATGTGGCGTTCATGGTTGGAGAAAGGGTATTGCTTCGTGTGTCGCCCATGAAGGGTGTTATGAAGTTTGGAAAGTAGGGTAAGTTGAGCCCTAGTTATATCGGGTCGTTTGAGATTCTTGATAGAGTGGGGGAGGTAGCATATAGATTTGCGTTGCCTCCAGGGTTATCCTCAGTTCATCCGGTATTCCACTTGTCTATGCTCCGGAAATATCATGGTGACCCGTCCCACGTGTTAGATATTAGCTCTGTCCAGTTGGACAAAGACTTAACTAATGAGGAGGAGCCGGTAGCCATTCTAGACCGGCAGGTTCTTCAGTTGAGGTCTAAGAGTTTTCCTTCAGTTAGAGTGCAATGGAAAGGTTATCCCATTGAGGCAGCAACTTGGGACTCCGATTCAGACATGCAGAGTAGATATCCACATTTTTATGCCAATTCCGGTAATTTTCTATGTCCGTTCTAGGACGAACGTTTGTTTTAGAGGAGGATATTGTGATGACCCAAGGGGTCATTTTATGAATTAAGACTCCGTTCTAGGATTATTAACCATAAAAGACTAATTTTAATTACCTCGATTTGCATGCGCAGTCTGTGCGTGAAACTGTAAAGCTTTTATGTGAAAATATAAGAAATAATAATTTTTAAAATTAAAATTTGGTTTTAGTTGACTTGAGTCGACATTTTTAGTAAACGGACTAGGATATGTGTTCTGATGATCCCGGGAGGTCCGCAGTAAAATATGGGACTTGGTCGTATGCCCGGAAATGAATTCCGAGGTCCCAATCCTTAGAAATCAATTTTTGAAAGAAATTATTTTGCTGAATTATTAATGAAATAAACAAAAGAATTAATGTTTGAAACCATTGGTATCGGGCTCGTATTTTGGTTTCGGAGCTCGGTACAAATTTGTTATAGTATTTGAATACTAACTGTGAAGTTTGGTGAGAATCAGAGTTTATTTGACGTGATTCGGATGTTCGGTTGAGAAATAGTGAAATTGAAGTGTTCTTGAGAAAAATGATGAGTTTTGAGGTTTAATTCATAGTTTTACATGTTATTTTCATGATTTGATCGCACGAGCAAGTCCGTATGATGGTTTTAGACTTGCGTTCATGTTTGGTTTAGAGCCCCGAGGGCTCGGGTGAGTTTTGAATAGGTTTGGGTTGTGTTGCGCTCGTTCTTTCTTATGCTTCGACGTCGTTTCTTCAAGCATGAATGATATCATATTGACCAAATGATCTCTAATTTCTGTTTTGAATGAAGTATTAGATCTGTATCATAATTACCAACCCGTAACAAAAAGAATCGTTCAATTTAGACATCGTATGAGGATTTTATGGTCATTTTATTAGGATTGCAAGATTTTTCAGATTAATTATGAAATTGCCACTCGCAGCAGATTTAAAAATCTGCACTATTTTCAAATATTAAAACCTACATATCACATTCAGTATAAGGTCATATTGAGTGATACAAAAGCCTAACTTGATCGGAATTTCACAAGGAACCCATTGGATACATAAAAATCGAGTTTCGGGATCGTTTGGGTACGAGAAATAAGGTAGAATAGCTGGTAAAAAATATATAAAACTAGGGTTTGTTCATTCGGTCATATTTTGAGTTGGGGAGCTCGAATTTGGGCAATTTTCACCGTAGGGATTGGGGTAAGTGTTCTCTAATCATTTTTTTTGTTATATTTCAATTACCCAATGTTTTTCATCACTTTTAAATAAAAAAAACTAAGAATTTTCATGGTAAAAATTGAGGGTTTGGGTAGAATTAGAAAATTTTGTAAAAATCGAATATTTGCCTCGAATTGAGGCCGGATTTCGAAACTAATTGTATATTCGGGCTCGTGGGTGAATGGATAAATGTAATTTTGTCCGAACCTCAAGTTTGGACCAAGCGGGTCGGGGATCAGGTTTTAACTTTTTTTTAGAAAACTTAGGAAAAATTATAATTTTCATTAAAGTTAGTTGTTTTAGAATTAATTAATGATATTAAGTTAATTATGGTTAGATTCGAGTGTATTGGAGGTGAATTCAAGAGGAAAAGCTATAATTGAACAGTGAGTGGCCTGCGAAGTTGAGGTAAGTGCTTAATTTAACCTTGACTTGAGGGAATAAGAATCGCCACCCTGATTGTTATGTGAAATTGCTTGTGTGTAGTGTATAGCTGAGGTGACGAGTTGTCACGCCCCGAAATCCCACCATCGGGCCGTGATGGTGTCTAACGTTGAACCCGCTAGACAAGGCAACGTATATAGCTAAACTAGCATAATAATCTCATTTTTCTTAGAATAAGCTAAGACAATTCAAAATTTAATCAGCGGAATAAATACAGTCTCGAGCTAAGTAAGGACAATCATAATACAACGACGCAAAATTTCCCAAAAACCTGGAGTCACAAGCTCACGAACTGTCTAAGAGTGCTAAATACAAGTCTGAAAGGAAATACATGTCTGCCTGTTAAGCTAAAGGAAAAACAAGACAGAATCGAAGACAAAGGGATGGAAGAGATGCCAAGGCCCACGAACGCCAGTGATAAAATATCAAATTTTCCATTTTAAGTCCGAAACACGTCAAACGACGTCCAATTTCAACTTCACAGAAATATCTCAAACCACATATAAGACATGTACCGGGTGCCGGAACCAAAATACGGGCCCGAAACTAACATATTCTAGCAAATTTTCATTTCACTTTTCTTTATAAATTTCACAAAAACAATTTTTCTCAAAAATTTATTTCTAGGGCTTGGAACCTCGGAATTCGATTCCGGGCATACGCCCAAGTCCCATATTTTCCTACGGACCTTCCGGGACCGTCAAATCACGGGTCCGGGTCCGTTTACCCAAAATATTGACCGAAGTCAAATTTATTCATTTTAATATCAAATCTTAGCATTTTTCACAGAATCTCATATTTAAGCTGTCCGGCTACGCGCCCGGACTGCATACAAAAATCGAGGCAAATACAAATAAGGTTTTCAAGGCCTCGGAAGTACATGATGGGTAATAACATAGGTGATGACCCTTTGGTTGTCACATTCTCCACCTCTAAAACAACTGTTCGTCCTCGAACGGATACAGGAAAGAAGTACCTGAGTCGGAAAATAAATGAGGGTAACGGCTCCGCATATCAGACTCGGACACCCAGGTCGATGCCTCAGGAGGCTGACCTCTCCACTAAACAAGAACAGAAAGGAAACTCTAGGATCTCAACTAACGAATCTGCCGGTCTAAAATAGCTATCGGCTCCTCCTCATAAGATAAGTCCTTGTCCAACTGGACAGTGCTGAAATCTAACACGTGGGCTGGATTGCCGTGATACCTCCGAAGCATGGACACATGAAAAACTGGATGTACGGTTGATAAGCTAGGTGGCAATGAAAGTCTATAAGCCACCTCTCCCACTCGATCAAAAATCTCAAACGGACCAATGAACCTAGGGCTAAGCTTGCCCTTCTTCCCAAATCTCATCACGCCCTTCATAGGCGACACTCGGAGCAATACTCACTCTCCAACCATGAAAGCCACATCTCGAACCTTGCGATCTGCATAACTCTTTTGCCTGGACTGAGCTGTACGAAGCCTATCCTGAATGATCCTGACCTTGTCCAAGGCCTCCTGAACCAAATTTGTACCCAACAACCGAGCCTCTCCCGGCTCGAACCATCCAATAGGAGATCGACACCACCTACCATATAAAGCCTCATAAGGAGCCATCTGGATACTCGACTGGTAGCTGTTGCTGTAGGCAAACTCTGCTAAAGGCAAGAACTGATCCCATGATCCCCCAATGTCAATAACACAAGCTCGGATCATATCCTCCAATATCTGAATAGTCCGTTCGGACTGCCCATCCGTCTAAGGATGAAATGTTGTGATAAACTCCACCTGGGTGCCTAACTCTGGCTGAACTGCCCTCCAGAAACACGAGGTAAACTGCGCGCCCTGGTCCGAAATGATAGATACCGGCACATCATGAAGGCGAACAATCTCCCGGATATAGATCTCAGCTAACCTCTCGGATGAATAGGAGACTTCCACAGGAATGAAATGCGCTGACTTGGTCGGCCTATCAACAATGACCCAAACTGCATCGAACTTCTTCCGGGTCAACAGAAGTAGAGTAACGAAGTCCGTAGTTATCCTCTCCCACTTCCACTCGGGAAGCTCAATCCTCTGAAATAACCACCAGTCCTCTGATGCTCATACTTAACCTGTCAAAAATTCAAAAATCGTGCCACATATGCCACAATATCCTTCTTCAATCTACGCCACCAATAATGCTGCCGCAAATCCTGATACATCTTCGCGGCGCCCAGATAAATAGAGTACAGGAAACTATGGGCCTCCTCTAAAATCAACTCTCGAATCCCATCAACATTGGGCACACAAACTCTCCCCTACAATCTCAAAACATCATCATCATCTAGGGTCACTTGCGTGGCACCTCCGCGCTGCACCGTGTCTCTAAGGACACACAAATGGGGATCATCAAACTGACGATCACGGATACGCTCTAATAATGAAGAACGACCGACCGTACAAGCCAACACTCGACTAGGCTCAAAAATATCCAACCTCAAAAATCGATTGGCCAAAGCCTGAACATCAGAAGAAAGCGGCCTCTGACTGACCGGAATAAAAGCAAGACTGCCCATACTAGCTGACTTCCTACTCAAAGCATCGGCCACCACATTGGCCTTCCCCGGGTGATATAAGATGGTAATATCATAATCCTTCAACAGCTCCAACCATCTTCTCTGTCTCAAATTCAACTCCTTTTTCTTGAACAAGTAATGAAGACTCTTATGATCCATGAACACCTCACACGCCACACCATAAAAGTAGTGCCTCCAAATTTTCAATGCGTGGACAATGGCTTCCAACTCCAAATCATGCACTGGATAGTTCATCTCATGAATTTTCAACTGCCTCGAAGCATAAGCAATGACCTTGCCATCCTGCATTAATATTGTACCAAGCCCAATAGGGGAAGCATCACAATAGACTGTATAAGGCCCTGAACCTGTGGGCAAAACCAATACTGGTGCCGTAGTCAAAGCTGTCTTGAGCCTCTGAAAAGCTCATCTCACACTCGTCCGACCATCTGAACTGCGCACCCTTCTGGGTCAACCTTGTCATCGGGGCTGCAATAGATGAGAACCCCTCCACGAACCGACGATAATAGTCTGCCAATCCCAAGAAACTCCGAATCTCTGTAGCTGATGCTGGTCTAGGCCAGTTCTTGACTGCCTCAATCTTCTTCGGGTCAACCTGAATACCCTCTGCTGACACGACATGACCCAGGAAAGCAACTGAAGTCAACCAGAACTCACACTTCGAAAACTTCTCATATAGCTGGTTATCCTTAAGAGTCTGAAGAACTACTCTGAGATTCTGCTCGTGCTCCTCCTGGCTATGGGTGTATATCAATATATCATCAATGAAGACTATCAAGAACGAGTTCAAATAAGGCCTGAACACTCGGTTCATCAAATCCATAAAAGTTGTTGGGGCATTTGTCAACCCAATCGACATGAGTAAAAACTCGTAATGCCCGTACCAAGTGCGGAAAGCTGTCTTAGGGACATCGAATGCCCTAATCCTCAACTGATGGTAGCCAAATCTCAAGTCTATCTTCGAAAATACCCTGGCACCCTGAAGCTGATCGAACAAATCATCAATCCTCGACAGCGGATACTTATTCTTGATTGTAACCTTGTTCAATTATCGGTAATCAATGCACATCCTCATCGAACCATCCTTTTTCTTCACAAACAATACTGGAGCACCCCAAGGAGAAACGCTAGGCCTAATGAAACCCTTCCCAAGAAAATCCTGCAACTGTTCCTTCAACTCTCTCAACTCTAGCGGGGCCATGCGATACGGCGGAATAGAAATGGGCTGGGTTCCCGGAGCCAGATCAATGCAGAAATCAATGTCCCTGTCGGGTGGCATCCCCGGCAGGTCTGAAGGGAAAACCTCAGGAAACTCACGAACCACGGGTACCAAATCAATAGAGGGAACCTCAACACTGGAATCGCGCACATAAGCTAAATAAGCCAAACACCCCTTCTCGACCATACGCTGAGCCTTCACGTACGAAATAACACTGCGGGTAGAACGACCAGGAGTTCCTTTCCACTCCAAACGGGGCAAATCTGGTAAGGCTAAGGTCACCGTCTTGGCATGACAATCCAAGATACCATGGTATGGGGATAACCAGTCCATCCCCAATATAACATCAAAGTCGACCATACCTAAAATCAACAAATCAACACGTGTCTCAAGGCAAGAACGATGGACATGATCGACCACGATAGAATCACCCACTAGTGTAGATACATAAATAGGAATACTCAGTGGATCACTAAGCATGACCAGGTATGGTCTAAAATAAGAGGACACATACGAATACTTAGACCCTGGGTCAAACAGCACTAAATCATCTCTATCACAGACCCGAATAGTACCTGTAATAACGTCATCTGAAGACTCAGCCTCTGGCCTAGCTGGAAGAGCATAATATCGGGGTTGGGCCCCACCACCTTGAACCACATCTCTGGGACAGACGGCTGCTGGCTGGCCTCCACCTCTGGCGGCCTGAGCTCCACCTCTATGACCTCTACATCCACCTCTAGCACCTCTACCCCCATCTCTAGCTGGCTGGGTAGGCTGTGGAACACCTGGTGCCTGTACCATGGCACGAGAACCCCGATGCTGTGAACTACCTAGTGCTCGGGGGAAAAATCTAGCAAGGAGACCCGGATCACCACAAGTGTAACAAGACCTCGGCTGCTGAGGGAACTGAATCTGACCCTGTCGACCTGAATGACCACCCCGGAAACTCTGAAACGACGGTGCACTGTAAGGCTGCTGATCAGAATAGTGCGTCTAAGAACCACGACCGCCTGAAGCACCATGGGAAACCTGGAGAGATGGCTGAAAGGGTCTGGGAGGATGAACTCTGACTGAAAAGGTCTGGGAAGATGACCTCTTCCTGAAGAATCCCTGCCCCCAGATGAGGCTCCACTGAAACGACCGAAATGGCGGGGCCTATTGTCAGCCCCCTGACCACCACCCTGAGACAGAATAATCTCAATCCTCCTGGCCACATTGGCCGCATCCTGGAACGATATGTCTGTACCAGACTCTCTAGCCATTTGAAGTCTGATAAGCCAGGCCAATCCCTCGATAAATATTCGAACCCTCTCCCGATCAGTGGGAAGTACCATAAGAGCATGCCGGGCTAGTGTGATGAACCTGGTCTCGTACTGAGTGACTGACATGGATCCCTGCTAGAGACGCTCAAACTGCCTCCGAAGGTCCTCTCTCTAAGTAATGGGAAGGAAATTCCCCAGAAATACCTCTGAGAACTGAGCCCATGTAAAAGGTGTAGATCCAGCTAGTCTGGCTAAGCAACAGTCTCTCCACCAACTCTTGGCTGCGACCGATAACCGAAAAGTAGCAAAGTCAACTCTGTTGGATCCACTATGCCCATATTCCGAAGAACCTTATGGCAGATGTCCAAATAATCCTGGGGGTCCTCTGATGGTGAATCAGTAAAAGTAGTAGTGAATAACTTCATGAACCTGTCCAGTCTACACAAAGCATCTGCTAACATAGCTGCTCCCTCTACTACCGGTGCTGCAATACCCGGCTGAGGTGCCAGAGTCTGTAACTGTGGATCTAGCTGCTCTGGCGTGCGGGCGACAGGAGTCTGGGCACCTCCCCCAGCCTTAGAGATGGCTGGTGAGGTAAGAAGAAAACCCGCATGTGCTACACTCTCCACGAGTCCGACTAGACGGACAAGGGCGTCTTGAAGCACTGGGGTAGCTATGAACCCCTATGGGACCTGAGCTGGTCCAACTGGGACTGTCGGAACTGGGACCTCCTCGTCAAACTCGACCTGAGGGTCCTCCACTGAGGCTGCTGCTCTAGGCTGAGCCCGGCCCGGGCCTCGGCCTCTAGCACGGCTTCGTCCTCGACCTCGACCCCGAGTAGGAGCTGTAGCAGGAGTGTCAAGCTGCTGGGTGGAACCAAGGGAAGCACGCGTCCTCGCCATCTGCGAGAGAATAGAATAGAAACTCAATCAGTACTCAGAATTCATAGCGCATGATAGAGACGAAAAAAATTATGGAGTCATCCTAACTTTGAAACCTCTGGGGATTAATACAGGCGTCTTCGTACCGATCCCTCAGACTCTACCAAGTTGTCTGTGAGTTGTGAGACCTAACTAACTTAGTGCTCTGATACCAACTTGTCACGCCCCGAAATCCCACCGTCGGGCCATGATGGCGTCTAACGTTTAACCCGCTAGACAAGCCAACGTATATAGCTAAACCAGTATAATAATCTCAATTTTTTTCAGAATAAGCTAAGACAATTCGAAATTTAATCAGCGGAATAAATACAATCCCGATCTAAGTAAGGACAATCATAATACAACAACACAAAATTTCCCAAAAACATGGAGTCACAAACTCACGAACTGTCTAAGAGTGCTAAATACAAGTCTAAAAGGAAATACATGTCTGCCTGTGAAGTTAAAGGAAAAACAAGATAGAATCAAAGACAAAGGGATGGAAGAGACGCCAAGGCCCACGAACGCCAGCGCGTATACCTTGAAGCCTCTATGATAAGCTGGAAAACACTCCCACTAATGATGTCCTCCGGGTCCGGCTGCGTAATCTGCACAACATAAAGAAGTGCAGGTATAGAATCAGTACAACCGACCCCATGTACTGAGTAAGTGCCTAGCCTAACCTGGGCGAAGTAGTGGTGAGGCTAGAACCAGACTACCGAATAAACCTATGTAGTTCAAATAAATAGATATACATATATACAACGGATAATAAATATAGGGAGAAAATAATTAATAAAGGAAGGGGAACATGTTGTGGGGAGATAACAGTCTCATATAAGATAATCTCGATAGGGAAAAGAACGTCAACACCAACATATCAATAAAGACAAGAAATCACGAACTTGAACGGCATAACCCTTCGTGCTTTTACTCTCATCCTCACTATGCAATGTATAATGTAATCAATGTGAATCGTGGCACGGCATCACCCTTCATGCTTTTACTCTCTTCCCTCACTGTATAATCAATGAATATGGTACAGAATGGTTCATCGTACGGCACGACATCACCCTTCATGCTTTACACTCTTTCCTCACATTATCAAACAATGCACGGCATCACCCTTTTTGTGCTTTAACACTCTTCCTCACCCAAACAGCAATCACAAATAAGGGAAGGAAGTAAACAGAATAGAAATAGAAATCCCGGCAAAGGAACAACAACAGAAATCTCAACATCCCAGCAAGGGAGATAATATCAAACAATGCACGGCATCACCCTTCGTGCTTTACTCTCATTCTCACAAAGACAAGTGCATGGCATCACCCGGCGTGCTTTACTCTCATTCTCACCAAGATAAGTGCACGGCATCACCCTTCGTGCTTTACTCTCATTATCACCAAGACACGTGCACGGCATCACCCTTCGTGTTTTAACACTCTTCCTCACCCAAACAGCAATCACAACCAAGGGCAAGGAAGTAAACAGAATAGAAATAGAAATCCCGATAAGGGAACAACAATTAAACAATTAAATCCCGGCAAGGATAACATCAATTAAACATTTAAATCCCGAAAAAGGAACTATATAATAATGACCCGGCAAGGGTATATATTCAATAACTCTTTCTCTTTCTCTTTCTCTCACTTTCATTTCCATGATTTATTAATCATCTTGTATCTCTTCATTACTCGTTTCACAATTTGAGCCAATGCTCCAAAGATGTACTTATCTCATATATCTTCATTATTCGTTTCACAATTTGAGCCAATGCTCCAAAGAGGTAATTATCTCATATATCTTCATTATTTGTTTCACAATTTGAGCCAATGCTCCAAAGATGTAATTATCTCATATTTCTTCATTATTCGTTTCACAATTTGAGCCAATACTCCAACAGAGTTTACAGAATACGATTCCCTTCACATATTCTTCACAACATATAGAAATCACCAATTAAGCATGGAAATTACCACAAAATCACAATATTCATAATATAAGGACTCACGGTCATGCTAGACACCAATGTATAGATACTCGTCACCATGCCTATACATCGTATTTGATAATTAGTAAGTAGAAAATCATACTCAACTCCTATTCCCTCAAGCTAAGGTTGGACCAAACACTTACCTCGGGTCCAAAGTATAGCAATCAACCCTCTAACACCGCCTTTCCTTTAGAATTCGACTCCGGAATGGTATTATCTAGGCATAATCAACTCAAGTATATCAATAAGGATTTAAAGATTCAATTACATGGCCTAATTTCCCATTTCTTAGCATTCTTTCAAATTTATCAAAATTCAACCCCGGCCCGCTTGTCCCAACACAAGGCTCGGACCAAAAACCATGTCACCCATTCACCCACGAGCCCGAATAGATAATTTATTTTCAAATTCGACCCCAAAACGAGGTCTTAATCAAGGAAATTCAAAAGGGCCTAACTCCACCCAAATTCCCAAATTTTCTACTCTAATTGCATGTTTTAGGCTTAGGAATTCATTAAATATAGATGAAAAATGAAGGAAACGAGTTAAAATTTACTAACCTAAGAAGTTTTGGTGAAGGAAGGCTTCAATGGACGCCTAATGTCCTTGGAGAAGAAGAAGTCCGTTATTTTCTAAGTGAATCCCGTAGCTACTGGTTTTGGAAATATTTATATACCACTGGAAAAAATTGCCCTTCGCGATCGCGAAAGGGGAGTCGCGTTCGCGAAGGGTAGACTGGTCTGACCATCGCGATCGCGGAAGAGAGGACGCGATCATGAAGAGTAAAGAAAAATGGGGTCCAAAAGTTGACTTACGCGAACACGTGGGACATCACGCGAACACGATGAAGGAGACAGGTAAGGCTATGCGATCGCGGTCAACTTTACGCGAATGCGAAGAGGAAAAGAGGGCTAAGCCCTCAAGGTCAAATAACCCTGCGCGATCGCGAGGAAATGGACGCGAACGCGATGAAGGAAAACTTAAAGCTTCGTGAATGCGGAAGAGGCTTCGCGATCGCGAAGAACAAATGAACTTACAACAGCTGAAGCAAAAACCAGAAACTTTCCTAAGTTCAAAATCACTCCGAGACACCTCCGAAAACACTCCCGAGCCCTCGGGGCTCCTAAAAAATCACGTGCACTGATTCAACAACATCCTACGAACTTAACCGTGCGATCAAATCGCCAATATAACATCATATACATCGAATTCGGCCTCAAAATCCATGAATTCTATCAAATTTCATAAAACATCAAATTTTCCATTTTAAGTCCGAAACACGTTAAACGACGTCCAACTTTAACCAAACTTCACAGAAATATCTCAAACCATATATAATACCTGTACCATGCACCGGAACAAAAATACGGGCCTGATACTAACATATTCTCGCAAATTTTCATTTCACTTTTCTTTATAAATTTCAGAAAAAACAATTTTTCTCAAAAATTCATTTCTCGGGCTTGGGACTTCGGAATTCGATTCCGGGCATACGCCCAAGTCCCATATTTTCCTACGGACCTTCCGGGACCGTCAAATCATGGGTCCGAGCCCGTTTACCCAAAATGTTGACCGAAGTCAAATTTATTCATTTTAATATCAAATCTTAGCATTTTTCACAGAATCTCATATTTAAGATGTTTGGCTACGCGCCCGGACTGCTCATGCAAATCGAGGCAAATACAAATGAGGGTTTCAAGGCCTCGTAAGTATGGGATGAATAATAACATAGGTGATGACCCTTTGGATCGTCACACGAGTACCTATGCACTACCAAATTGTTGTTTACCATGATCCCTTTTTCGTTTTTCATTTATTTGCTTCCCAGCTTGACTGTTTTATGATTGTTGGGGTTTATATGGTCAAGTGATGATCTTTGCTGTAATAAATCTAAGACCTGAATAAGAGTCACATGTACTTTTGTCTTGATGTTAAATAGATCAAGAATGCATTTGGATTATCGTTTTTATGTTTTTCTTTTGAAGATTTAGTGAAGTCTTAAACCTTACACCAATAAACAAAAAAAAAGTATTGATAATATTGTAGAGTAGGACCCCAGACTTTAAAAATGTAAAACGATAGGATAAGATAAACTATTTGGAGCTCATTAAATTTAGGTCATGAGTGAATAGATGAAAATATTCATTTATAGGCGGCTTTTAGAAATATGCAAGTACTTAATTGAATTATTCCGCATATGTTACTTGACTATTTATTTTCATTAGATTATTGCCAAGTATTATTGCACGCGTGTTAAAAGTCTTGGCTGTTCCCTTGATTTTGTTATGGTACATAAAGGTTGAGCTGAATGACAGTGTTACGATATTTACATATATTCTGGTTGGTTTCATTATGAATAATATTGGATACAACTTGTGAGCTATACTGTATTCTGTTTACAATTGTTGAAATAAATATTTTGTGAAAAACTTGGCCTGAATATTGAAAAATTTTCATAAATAAATCAATTGATAGTGATAAGGGTGGAAAATATAATAGTGATAAGGGCGGAAGGGGAAACAAATGATTGTGATAAGGGTGGACAATGATAGTGATAAGGGTGGACAGGGGAAATAAATGATAAAAATAAGGATGGACCGGGAAAATAAATGATAGTGATAAGGGTGGATAGGGGAAATAAATGATAGTGATAAGGGTGGAATCGGGTTGCACGCCGCACAAGACAGTGATGAGAGAGAATATTTATGTTTTACTGATTTTAATTACAAATATTTGAAAACTTTACTGTTCTACTCTACTGTTTTCCCATATCTTGCACATTTGGTTATTTTGAATTTAAGTTCGGAAACTTGGAAAGTTGTGTAAAATTTTGGTGACAGCCGAGGCCTGGAATAGGCGACTGAGTTATTATGTTTATTTCTTGTTGCAGTTATATTTTCTTGTTTGTGTAGTATTATTTTATTACTTTATTATATACATATATTGTCGCAGGTTACGTTATAATTGCCCCGCCTTAGCCTTGTCACTACTTCGTCGGGGTTAGGCTCGACACTTACTCAGTATGGGGTCGGTTGTACTGATACTACACTCTGCACTCTTTTGTGCAGCTGCAGATACCGGCCAGCGGTAGATATTTTTAGTAGCCGCTATTCATTATCCGGAGGCACGAGGTATATCTGTCGGTATTCGCAGATCCCGAGAGTCGTCTCTTAGTTTGTAGAGACTGTTTTATAATTTTCCTAAAACAGTTATATTATTTCTTTCAGCCCATTGATTGTAGTATTCTTTAGTAATTCGTGAATTATGACACCAAACCCTGGGGTAGTCTTAGATTTATTTATATAATTAGTTTATTGCACGGTCTATTTATTTACTTATTATTTTATATTTGGAGTTATTCTTTGGAAACCATTAGATTAATTTTACTTTAAATTTATTTTATTATTTTTAAATGGATAATAAAAGGAAAATGGCTAATCGAACTCTAACATTAGCTTGCCTAGCAAGTGTAGTGTTAGGTGTCATCACGATCCCTAAGGTTGGGAATTTGGGTCGTGACAAGTTGTGATGGTTTAGTATTTTTTTTTGATGATCTAACAAACTTTTATGTAAAGAACCAGATAAAGGATCTGATGCGCAACTAGAGGGAAGCACATAGTCAGGGGGAACAATATGGGGTCCTAGTCTCTTATCTGGTTAAGTTAGATTATATAACTATTCATCAATTGTAAAAGTTTATCATCATCAAAAAGGGGGAAATTGATGGGTTAGTATTTTGTTTTGATAATCTAACAAACTTTTATGTAAAGAACCAGATAGAGGACCTGATGTGTAACCAGCACAACCAGTCAACATAGACTCACAAGAAATTTGGGTAGTCTACATCTCACAAGGAACAGGCTAGGGACCTGATCCCTTGACATTCCCCTGATAGAAGTACAAGTCAACTTTACAGTTGGAAAGCAGTGGTAGAAAGTGACTGCCTGCACAGTGCATGAGGAAATCTGGGCAGTGTACATTTGAACTCACAAGGAACAGATTAGGGACCTGATCCTTTGACATTCCCTAGACATAGTACAAGTCAACTCTACAGCTAGAAAGTAGTGGCAGAAAGTGAATACCTGCAACTGTACACGCTACAGTGCAGATACAGTGTAGCTGTCACTTCCTATTGGTTGTAGAGTGTACCAACTAAGTATGGACATCATTCTTGTGATGTCATTGAGATATAATATCTTGTTGGATGAAAAACAAGATATTCACTTGAGAATTTACTACATTCTTCATAGCATTGAAGATCTACTCCATTGTTGAAGGCTCAAGTGTGTCAAGAACAAGAAGACAACTCCACTACGGACCAGTTCCACCACGAGTATATGTGTGTCCTTAGTTAAATTATAATCTTGTGTTTTTTTCTTCATTGTAACTCCTATCTTGCTTTCTTAGAAGCTTTGTTTTAGGAAACTCAAAATCATAAACCATTTGTGTTTTTGTTGTGACTAGTGTAGTCATAAGTTAAAGTCTTTGTAACTAGTGAGTAACAAAGTGGCTTGTAATAAGTGTATTACAAGTTAGTGTGTTGAAGTATTTGTAAGAGAGCCATTACAAAGTGGCTTGTATTAGTTGAGATTACAAATTAGTAAAGTTGAAATCCTACCAGTGTAGGTCATGGTTTTTGTCCCCTTGAGTTGGGATTTTTCCACGTAAAAATCCAACATATTTTCTACTTGATGTCTCTGTGTATTTTTTAGGGGACTGGTAGAGGACCAGGTCGCCTTACTGTTTGGTTTTACAGTCTGTTACTTACGGTGGGAACTGATAGAGAATGGGGTTCTCTATATAGTTTGGTGGACGCTTAGTTTCTATCAATTGGTATCAGAGTAGGTTCTTTCTAAAAAGTTAACACTTAGAAAGGATCTCTAATAGCCGCTCCACCCAACTTTGAAGAAGGACAATCAACCTATAGACCCCCAAGATTCAACGGCCAATACTATGGTTGGTGGAAAATGAGAATGCATGACTTCATTATGGCTGAAGACTACAAGCTTTGGGACGTGATTTGTGATGGTCCCTTTGTCCCTATGAAAGTTGTTGGAGAGGGAACGAACATTGTTCCAAAGACAAGAAAGAATACAATGGTGCTGACCAAAAAGCTATCGAGAAGAATTTCAAGGCGAAGAAGATTCTTGTGTGTGGTATTGGACCAGACGAGTATAATTGCATCTCGGCATGTGAATCTGCCAAGGAAATTTGGGAAGCTCTTCAAACGGCTCACGAAGGGACTACTCAAGTAAATAAATCCAAAATAGATATGCTGACAACTGAGTATGAACTCTTTAAAATGAAAGAGGATGAGTCCATCCAAGAGGTGCATACCCGCTTCACCTCCATAATCAATGAGCTTCATTCACTTGGTGAAATCATTCCAACCAACAAGCTAGTTCGGAAGATACTTAGTGTTCTATCAGGTTCTTGGGAGAGCAAGGTTAATGCTATCACTAAAGCCAAAGACTTGCAAAAGCTGGATATTGACGAGCTTATTGGAAATCTCAATAACTTATGAGATGAAAAGAAAGAAGGATATCGAAAGAAGAGAGCCTAGGAAGGACAAGAACCTGGTTCTCAAGGCTGCCAACAATGATTCAAGTAGTGATGAATCCAACATGGAGTATCTCACTCAAAGATTCCAAAAGATGATTCAAAGGAATGGTGGCATACCAAGAAGAAGCAGTTCGAGCAAGCCTAGAAACTATGATATATGTCACAAGTGTGGAATTCCAGGACACTTTATCAAGGACTATCCACTTCTAAAGTAGGAGCCTTACAAGCACAATTCTAACAAAACTGCAAATAGGAACCAGGTTCCTGACAAACGATTCAGCCGAAAAAGTGCAGCTGACAATGTTGTGAAGCAAGTTCTTGCTGCATGAAGAGATTCCTCTAGTGAATCAGAAGAGGAACCAGAAGCAGGAAACAGTTCCATGATGGCAGTAGATAACGAGGCCAAGGAGTATGAGTCAATCTTTGCACTCATGGTCAAATCTGATGATGATAAGGAGGACAAAGAGGAATATGAGGTAAGTTTTCTTGATGTTCAAAGAAGTTTGAAAACCTACTCTAAGAAAAAATTAATGTCCTTAGCAAATGTGTTGATTGATGCCTATCATAGCCTCATTAATGAGAAAAATGATTTAATAGAAGAAATCATAGATCAAGAGAGGGATGATATGGTAATTTCTATTGTAGACTTGAAGGAACAAGTGGAAAAAGTAACTAGAGAAAATAACTTGTTGAAAAACCAAACAAAAAAATGGATGGAAAATACTCAAAAGGGAAAGGAAGTTGCAAGTGATGCATACCTTAAACTTGAACATGAGTTAAGATCAGTGAAATCTAGTCTGGGTGCAGAGCTTGAGAAAAACAAACAACTTCAGGAAGAACTAGGAAGGGTGAAGAGTGATATTGAAAAATCAATTAAGTGAACCTGGTCCTCTGATGTTGTCACTGCCATGTACTTTAATAACAGTGGAAACAGGCAGGGTATCAGGTTCCAAAAGGAGAAAATTCCTTACAACCCACACAGCAAGTATGTCACTGTTACAACTGGCTATGTACTCACTGTGGGAACAATGGGCACTTCAAAGAAAGCTGCCCTTCTAGGGATCAATCAATTCAGAAAAACAAAATGTTTGCTGAAAAGAGGATAAGAGGGGACCAGGTCCCACTAAGGAAAATCGATTCTTGCCTGCATGGACTAGAAGAGCTCTTATTCACCTTTTTTCCTAACTACATGGGACCCAAACTTGTTTGGGTTCCTAAATCTAACCCTTTATTCATATGTGCAGGGACCAGTGAGAGGAACAGGACTATAACGGATCATGTACAGTGGATGCTCAAAGCACATGACTGGGAACACCATAGATTTTCCCTCACTGAAAGCCCTGCAAGGAGGATATGTATCCTTTGGCAATGAAAAAAATGGGGGGGGGTACATTCTCGATGTTGGAAGGGTTGGAAGATCACTTAAACACTCAATTGAGAATGTGTACTATGTAGATGGGTTGAAGTACAGTCTCTTGAGTGTTTTTCAAATCTATGATAAAGGAAACAAAGTAGAATTCTTGTCTAAAGTATGCACGGTTACTAGTATAGTAACTGGTGAGGTGGTTTTGATCGCTAAAAGACATAAGAATATCTATGTTGCTAACTTTGAATCCTCGGAAGCTGGTGATATAAGCTGCTTGAAGGCAGTTGATGATGATGCAGAACTGTGGCGCAGAAGATTGGGTCATGCAAGCTTTTCTCTCTTGAATAGATTGATACAGAGGGACCTGGTTCCTGGTCTGTCTAACCCTAAGTTCAAGGAGCATATAGTTTTTGATGCATGTGCCAGAGGAAAGTAAGTGAAGACAATACAACCTCTTCCTCAAAATCCACATGAGGAACCTGTTACCCCAATTACTTCCACTGAAGCTGAAGAAAGATTAGGAGATGCTGTGCAAAGCACTCCACAGGTTGTGGAACAAGGAATGAAGGAAAAGCACTTCTGGAATGGCTCATTTCCTTGGATCATGCCTAATATCATGGGGTACAAGGAAGCAAAACTCAGTGGCTCTCTCAACAGCCGAAGCAGAATATTTTGCAGCTGCATCTTGTTGTGCTCAGCTGCTGTGGATCAAACAATAATTGGAAGATTCTAGAGTGTACATTGATAGTGTACCACTTCTATATGACAACACAAATGCCCTCAACATGGCAAAGAACCCAGTTCAACACAAGAGAACTAAGCATATTGATGTGAGACATCATTTCCTCAGAGACAATGTTGAAAAGAGGCATATCTGCATGAAGTTTTATTGCACTGAAGATCAAATTGCAGACATCTTCACCAAGGCCCTAAGTAGGGAACACTTTGAGAGAAACAGGATAGCATTGGGGTTGATGAAACCTAACTGAGGACCTGGTTCTCCATCATTGGCTATGAGAGTCACACTCAGGTACAGTTAGCTAAAGTGTTTTCTGACTAAGCCTAAATCACATCAATACCGTTGCAGGTAGACACTCATTATGATTATAGAAGCTAAAGGTATGGCGTTGAACTGCAAGAGAGAGCTGAAAATTTTACAAAAACAGGTCAGGAACCTGGTTCCTGTACCACAGGTTAGTAGTAATGTGTTTTTCTCTTTCTTTTCTCAAGAGAACAAAATTATTTCAACAGCCACACCATCTTACTGTTCATAGTTTGTGCGTCTGTCAGAACCCGTTCCTCTACCCCCTCTTTACTACCCTTCCTTCCATAAAACCATCTCACTCCTAACCTTCCTTAACAATGAAGGAGCCTCCCCCTTTCTTGAGTCTCAGGGGGAAGAAAATCCATTTTTAGGATATGAGGGGACTATGGTTCTTTTTGAGTCACTGGCTCATGACACAGTCAAAGAAAAAGCTGCTGGAGAACCTGATTCTCCTTCACCAGAAACAACCCAGGAACCCATCTTATACACTAAACCCTTGTAGTCTATTCCTCCCATTTATGTACCTCTGAGGGATTTTTTGCAAGCCAACAGTCACTCCTGAGTCTTTTTCCAAGCGACCTTTTATCCGGTTGCAAAACTTCAGAAAAAGAAGAAGAGGTTGATGAAGCAAAGGAAAGTTGTGGCTAACACGGACATTCCAGTGGTTGAGGTTGATAAAGATGTTGTGGAGGAACCTACTTCCTTAGTGAAAAGATCTAAAAAGGTCCAGAAGTTTGTGGTTGGAGATTCTGAGGAAGCTGTAAAAAAAAAGGGTGCATCATCTGTGAAGAGTGATGGTTGTTGAGCGTGAGAGAGAGGGAAGTCTGTTGTGAAGTCGAGAAAATGACAGAAGGAAACTGCTGGGGGACCCGGTTCACTGAAGACCATACCAAGTGACATTAGACTTGGGTAGGAGAGATTGCAAACTCAAAAAGTCTTGTGGGGTCGTATGTTTGACCCGGACATATATGAGATGGCAGGGATGAGGCAAGTTCTAGAGATAGTGGAGTTCCAACAATAGGATCATCTGTTTAGGGGGGTTGTACCCACGGTATATGAAAATGAGGTGCAGAAATTCTATGCAGCTCCTTTCACTGTTGAAGGGGACCATATCTACGTGCTGGAAAATGAGATTGTCATTTAAAACCCCTGTTGCCTCCTCCTCAAAGCCTTCCTCTTCTAGTGCCCTCTAGGTTCCTCTCAATGTCCAGTTGTCTTATGTTGTGATGTTTTGTGGTTGTTGGTTGCTTTTATTTTTTTGTGTGTGATGGCATGTTGAATCTCACCTTTACTGCTCCTGATGAATTTAAAAAGGATTATCATCCATGAATCATCTTGTCTCTTGCTAAGGACAATGCTTGTTTTCCTTTTACTTCTGTTTTCTATCATGTTTTGTGCACACATGGGGCAAGAGTTAGCTATGTTAGAGTTCTTTATGCTTTCTGTTTGTTTGTGCCTGTTTATGATGCCAAAAGGGGGAAGATGATAATTGATAATGTGGGCAAAGGCAAGTTGATAATGTGGGCAGGAACTAAGGGGGAAGCAGAGGGAAGCACATAGTCAGGGGGAACAATATGGGGTCATGGTCTCTTATATGGTTAAGTTAGATTATATAACTTCTCATCAATTATAAAAGTTTGTCATAATCAAAAAGGGGTAAATTGATTGATTAGTATTTTGTTTTGATGATCTAACAAATTTTTATGTAAAGAACCAGATAAAGGACCTGATGCGCAACTAGAGGGAAACACATAGTCATGGGGAACAATATGGGATCCTGGTCTCTTATCTGGTTAAGTTAGATTATATAACTGATCATCAATTATAAAAGTTTATCATCATCAAAAAGGGGAAAATTGATGTGTTAGTATTTTGTTTTGATAATCTAACAAACTTTTATGTCAAGAACCAGATAAAGAACCTGATGCGTAACCAGCACAACCAGTCAGCATAGACTCACAAGAAATTTGGGCAGTGTACATCTCACAAGGAACATGCTAGGGACCTGATCCCTTGACATTCCCCTGACAGAAGTACAAGTCAACTTTACAGTTGGAAAGCAGTGGCAGAAAGTGACTGCCTGCAACTGTACACGCTACAGTGCAGAAAAAGTGTAGCAGTCACTTCCTATTGGTTGTAGAGTCTACCAACTAAGTATGGACATCATTCTTGTCATGTCTTTGAGATATAATATCTTGTTGGATGAAAAAGAATATATTCACTTGGGCATTTACTACATTCTTCATAGCATTGAAGATCTGCTCCATTGTTGAAGGCTCAACTGTGTCAAGAACAAGAAGACAACTCCACTACGGACCAGTTCTACCACGAGTATATGTGTGTCCTTAGTTGAGTTGTAATCTTGTGTTTTGTTATTCATTGTAACTGCTATCTTTCTTTCTTAGAAGCTTTGTTTTAGGAAACTCAAAATCATAAACCATCTGTGTTTGTGTTGTGACTAGTGTAGTCATAAGTTAAAGTCTTTGTAACTAGTGAGTAACAAAGTGGCTTGTAATAAGTGTATTGCAAGTTAGTGTGTTGAAGTCTTTGTAAGAGATTNTAAATCCTACCAGTGTAGGTTGTGGTTTTTGTCCCCTTGAGTGGATTTTTCCACGTAAAAATCCAGCGTCTTTTCTACTTGCTGTCTCTGTGTATTTTTTAGGGGACTGGTAGAAGACCAGGTCGCCTTACTGTTTAGTTTTATAGTCTGTTACTTACAGTGGGAACTGATAGAGAACCGGGTTCTCTATACAGTTTGGTGGACGCTTAGTTTCTATCAAGTTGTTATCAGAGCACTAGGTTTCTTAGGTCTCACAATTCACGAACAAACTTGGTAGAGTCTGAAGGATCGGTAAGGAGACGTCTGTACTTATCTCTCAAAGTCTATGAAGTTAGGAATAATTTCACTTCTATTTTACTCTATCGTGCAAATTTATTCTACCATTGATGATTGAACTTATCTATTCTCATCCTTTCACAAATCTTGACAATGCACAAAGCATTTACAACCGTACAGGAGATGAAGCCCCAATGACAACTATGATTAGGGGAAGAGACAGAAGCAGAGCTCAATATAGGCAAAAGAGTTATGGCGATCGTAAGGTTCGTGATGTGGCATTCATGGTTGGAGAGAGGGTATTACTTCGTGTATCTCCCATGAAGGGTGTTATGAGGTTTGGAAAGAAGGGTAATTTGAGCCCTAGGTATATCGAGTCATTTGAGATTCTTGATAGACTGGGGGAGGTAGCTTATAGACTTGTGTAGCCTCCAGGGTTATCCTCAGTTCATCCAGTATTCCACTTGTCTATGCTCTGGAAATATCATCGTGACCCGTCCCACATGTTAGATTTTAGCTTTGTCCAGTTGGACAAAGACTTGACTTATGAGGAGGAGCCGGTAGCCGTTCTACACCGATAGGTTCATAAGTTGAGGTCAAATAGTTTTCCTTTCGTTCGAGTGCAATGGAAAGGTCAGCCCGTTGAGGCAGCGACTTGGGAGTCCGAGTCGGACATGCAGAGTAGATATCCACAATTTTTTGCCAATTCAGGTAATTTTCTATGTCCGTTCGAGGACTAACGTTTGTTTAAGAGGTAGACATTGTGATGACCCAAGTGGTCATTTTATGAATTAAGACTCTGTTCTAGGATTATTATCTATAAAAAGATTAATTTTAATTACCTCGATTTGTGTGCGCAGTCCGATCGTGAAATTGTAAAGCTTTTATGTGAAAATATAATTTTTAGAATTAAAATTTGGTTTTAGTTTACTTGAGTCAACATTTTTAGTAAACGGACCCGGATCTGTGTTCTGATAATCTCGGGAGGTCCGCAGTAAAATATGAGACTTGGGCGTATGCCCGGAAATGAATTCCGAGGTCCCAAGC
>ML331592.1:6544-41297 GCA_005239505.1 Nicotiana paniculata
GAAATACCTGATATTTTAACAAATAAAAAGGAAGTTCAAAGACTAAAAGGGAGAATAGAAGCTTTGGGTAGGTTTATTTATAAATCTTCCGAAAAAAGTTTTAAATTCTTCTCAGTTCTCAAAAAGCAGAATCAGTTCGAATGGACTGAAGAATGTCAGCAAGCCCTCAAAAATCTGAAGATTTATCTGTCGAAACCGCCATTGCTTTCAAAGCCAAAAGAAGGGAAAATATTTTACATCTACCTGGCTGTCTCAGAAATTGCTGTAAGTGCAGTACTGGTAAGAGAAGAAAAAGGTAAACAATCGCCTATCAATTATGTAAGTAAAACTTTGCTAGATGCTGAGACTAGATATCCACATCTGGAAAAGTTAGCCTTAGCTTTAATAATGGCATCTAGAAAATTACGACCATATTTTCAATGCCACCCAATCACCGTTGTGACTTCATATCCTTTAAGAAATATTCTGCATAAACAGGAATTGTCAGGAAGATTAGCCAAGTGGGCCATAGAATTGAGTGAGCATGAAATAATCTATCAGCCTAGGACTGCAATTAAGTCTCAAATACTAGCTGATTTTGTTGTTGACTTTAGTAATAGCATTGTACCTGAAGTAGAAAAAGAGTTACAACTCTTTAACGGTGCTAATCCAGGCCTATGGACCTTGTTCACCGATGGTTCTTCAAATATAAAAGGTGTCGGCTTAGGCATAGTCTTAATATCACCCACGGGTGAAAAGACACGGCAACCTATCAAGTGTTATCCTATAACTATCAATGAATCAGAGTACGAAGTTGTTATTGCAGGGCTTGAACTCGCACGGGAGCTCTCAATCGAGCAAATTGTGATCAACAGCGACTCCCAACTGGTAGTAAATCAGATACAGGGGACTTACATCGCTCGAGAGACTAGAATGCAACAGTATCTTGAAAAAGCACGAGAGCTCGTGAGACAATTCAAAACATGGAAGGTAGTGCAAATACCTAGAGAGGAAAATGCAGAAGCAGATGCATTAGCGAACCTCGCAGCAGTCACAGAAGTAACGAACAAAGACAATGCAATTGTCGTTCAACTATTTCATTCAATAATAGACCAGGACAGGAATGAGGTAACTTTNCAAATACCTAGAGAGGAAAATGCAGAAGCAGATGCATTAGCGAACCTCGCAGCAGTCACAGAAGTAACGAACAAAGACAATGCAATTGTCGTTCAACTATTTCATTCAATAATAGACCAGGAATGAGTAACTTTCAACAACTTAACCTGGGACTGGAGAAATGAAATTCTTAATTTTTTGTAGAATGGCACCGTACTTGAAGACAGGAAAGCAGCTCAAGCACTTCGCCGCAAAGCTGCACAGTACTGCCTTATTCGCAACTCGCTTTATCGCAAGATGTTCGAAGGACCCCTAGGTAAATTCCTCAGACCTAACCAAACGGAATTTGTGATGAAAGAAGTCCACGAAGGACACTGTGGAAATCACTCAGGGGCGAGATCCTTAGTGAAAACACTAACCAGATCTAGATACTATTGGCCTAAGATGGAAGAAAAAGCCGAGAACTTCGTATCCAAATGTGACAGATGCCAAAGGTTTTTCAATAACATACATCGACCAGCGGAATTATTGCATCCAATAATATCCCTATGGCCTTTCATGAAATGGGGTATGGACATAGTGGGACCTCTTCCCACAGCTAAAGGACATGTACGGTTTTTACTCGTGCTAACTGATTATTTTACAAAATGGGTAGAGGAATAAGCGTTCAAACAAGTGCGGGAAAAGGAAGTTAAAAGCTTCTTATGGAGAAACATAATTTGTCTCTTTGGAATACCAAAGGAAATCATGTGCGATAATGGCCCACAATTCATACGCTCACAAATCACACAATTCTTCGAAAGTTGGCAAACCAAGCGGATCACTTCAACGCCGTATCACCCGTTGCTAATGGTCAAGTTGAATCAACGAATAATATCATCATCAACAATCTAAAGAATCGGCTGGATAAAGCCAAAGGAAACTGGCCTGATGAGTTACCAGCGGTACTATGGGCATATAGAACAACTCCAAAAATAGCCACAGGAGAAACTCCGTTCGCACTTGTTTATGGCTCAGAAACCTTAATATCTGTGGAGATTGGAGAACCAAGCATAAGGTTCTCAACAGCCATGGAGGGAGAAAACGATGACGAATTGAGGACCAACCTGAACCTGCTCGAATCACGGAGAGAAGCAGCATTGATACGGATGGCAGCTCAAAAACAAATCATAGAGCGTTATTACAACCGTAAATCTCATATCAGGTACTTTAAGATTCGGGACTTCGTCCTCAAAAAATTATATCAATCAACGAAAGAAGCAGGTGCAGGAAAGCTAAATCCAAACTGGGAAGGACCTTACAAAATCCGAGGCATAGCTGGGAAATGCGCCTATGAGTTGGAAGTTATGGACGGCAAAATTATACCAACAAGATGGAACGCCATCCACCTAAAGAAGTATTACTTCTAAAGGAAAAGAATACCCCCCATTAAGTATCACACGTTCGATTTTATTTTGAACATTTAAAAAATTTACTAACTTTTTAAGATGATAGGCATAAAGCTAACCCATCACCAGATGATGATATTAGACCTGCAAAGACACGAGGAAATAACACAATTCTCGGTCTAGGGTTACACTTTCTGATGGACATTTTAAAAGGGTTAAGCAGTCATCATCTAAAAAACTATATACCTTCGAGTCCAGAATGTTCTTCCTTTTCAGGAAAAGGACCACAAGGAAGGAATAATCAAGTGCTCGAGATTTCATTCTTCAAAGCTCAAACACTTGGGGGACTATACAGTATGGAAGTCTAAGACGAAGCAAATAAAACTATCAGAAAGTCAAAAGCTCGAGCCTGAAGACCCATGTACCCAACGAGACAAGTGACACGAGCAGAATCGAAAGAAATCAAAAGAGCCATCCAAATACAAAGCCTAATGCAAAAAGCAAAAACCTTCGAACATATTCAGGTTGAAAGGCAAAATGTTAGTCACGAGAAAGAAATGTACATCTTTATACTTATTCAAAGCTGTTGTAACAAAAATAGTTAGGGGTAAAAGATCATCATCAATGTACTCATTCAAAAAACCGTTCTCGAATAAAACAGTTATGGATGAAAGATCTAAATCCTTGTATTTGTTCAAGAAACTGTTATCAAATAAAAACAGTTACAAATAAGAAAATATTTCCCTTACTTATTAGAAAACTGTTTCCAAAACAGTTGCAGGTAAAAACCCCAATCTTTATAAAAACAGTTACTAGTAAAAAATAGTTGTTTCCTTGTATTAATATCGAAAAACTGTTACCTATGAAAAACAGTTACGAAATACAAGAGTATATCAAATCTGTTAAACAAAAACAGTTGCAAACATGAGTTTTAGACGATAACCAAACACATGTAAAATGTCATGGAAGTTCAAACAAAAAACTTTCCTTGGAAACATTCTTAAACATGTGTAAAATTCCTATCACTCTATTGCATTATCATGAAGTTGAGACGTCTTCTTCATGTCAATTATAAAAATCCCTATTCCATAAACTATGCCTATTACAAAAAGGCATACATTTAATATGACACCATGCCTTATACAAAAAGGTACGAGTAGTCTAAAGCATTCCACATACAAAACTCGGAGGTAAAACTAAAACCTCGAAAAATGAAGCATGCATTAGACTTAAAGAGTGAAACAGAAACTCAACAAAAGTCGAACTAACATTAATATATTAAAATGGCTAAAACTAAGTATTAACTTATACTTAGCCGTATAAAATTTTTATATACATTATGGTGCCCTTAAGTTGCCATTTGGGGACTTTAAAGAAATCCAAATTTACCCCCGATGGGACTGGGGGTAACCACCAATTGATACAAAGAGAAAAAAAAAAGGGGATGAACCAACTAAATTTCTTCAAGAGATGGGTTGACTTCACTGGCAGAAGAAGCGGGAGCAACTAGGGATGAAGAGGCATGAGCGGTTGGAATCTCACAATCAGGTGAAGAGAGGTTATGACCTTGTTGAGCCTTCTCCACGGCTTCCTTAGTTTTATTTATTTCAGTACTAAGGTCAAAACCCTCTTGACTCATTTCCATCAATGTGTCAAGGCGAGAATTCATGTACGCCCAGCTCACATCGACAGCAGCCATCTCTTCAAGATCTTCATAATCCTTTGCCCATACTTGAAGCTCAGCTCTCAATCCGTCCTTCTCCGCTTTCGTAGCTTCATGGGCGGCCCTTAACGGTACAATCGACTCCTCTAAAGTTTGAGCTTTGTATAAAGCCTTACGAAGGTCTTCTTGAGTACGAGTGAGTGATTGCACGAGCTCGCCTGAGTATTCCTCCTTCTTCCCCAACAAGTTTTTCAAGTCTCTAATCTCCTCTGAGGCACGGGAAAGATGCTCAGTGAACGAAGACTCTAGAACACTTTTGTCTTTATCAGCCTGACTGGAAGAAGCCTTCTCTACTGCCAGTTCTGCTGCCATGAGTCTCATCTGCCGCTTCAAGGTACTCATTTTCTCTTCTAAAGCATCCATGTCAAACCTTAGGCTATCATACTGTCCTTTCCAATTATCAACATCGGTCTGCAACTCTTTTGTCTCCTGGTCTGTGTTGAAATCCCTTTCATAAGCTCCATGCCTATAAGGTTAATCTACAATAAATAAACTAGTAAAATATGGTAAATTTCATATACGAAAATGAAAGAGGATAACTTGAATCACACCTTCAAAGAAGTATGCACGACCTCATTGGCCCATGTAAGAGCACCGTGGCTAGCTAGCTTTGCTTTCTCAGAGGGACCTATCAAAGGCTTGAGCCACACTTCGGGTTCACCCTTTTTCTTGAAAAGATTCCCCTCAGCTGGAACCTCTATTACCACCTGCCGCATCTCTCTGCTGGAAGACCCTACTTCCCTAACGGAAGGCATGGAAGCAGGCAGAGATGGAACAGCAACAGGCAAGGAGGGTTGAGGAGCTGTAGAAGCCACGGGCAAAACAGCAGGCACGGAGAGTTGAAGAGTCAAGGAAGTTACGGGCAATGCAACAACAGAAGCTGAAATAGCCAAAGGAACAGACGAGACAGCTTCTCTCAAAGAAGCAGGAAAGACAGCAGCCAAAGGAACATCGTTAGGAGAAAGATCAACACACTCATGAATAGGGGAATGTGAAACATCATCAAGGACATAGGGCTCAATCACAGACACGGAAGGCAAGGTTAAGGGTGTAAGCTCATCATCTGAAACCACCCGCCCTCTCCGTGGCCTGTTCACTAAAGCACCTTCATCTTCTTCTTCTACGGAACGAGACTCACCAATATTCATTTTCGAGGAAGATTAACCAACAATAATTTCTTGGGCCTGAGCCAAAGACATCTTCGGGATAGATGAAGCTGACACCCCACGAGCGGAGAACCCTATTAAAAGGGAAAAAGTTAAACAACAAAGAAAGAAGAGACTCGAGTAAGGAAAGAAGCAAGAACAAGAGCTTCACTTACCGTAGGTCTTTACATGCCAACCATACCTCCCAGCGAGGTACTTCCAAGATCTCTCTTCTAAAGGAGCAACGGACAACAATTTTTCTACCCAATCACGGATACCGGAGACATTCTCAACAGTATCCATGATTGCTGAGAGAAGAAGAAACAGATACGGTGTTAATAAAACATCTCAAGACAAAATGAGAAAAAGTAAATAAATATAAGCAAAATCATACTCACGTGCGCGATTCCACTTCTCGGGGAAGGGGAGATTTTCTTCACCCACTAAACCAACAGTGGGTACAGCAACATACCAGAGGTACCAACCCCTATCCTTATCATCTCCAGGGGTTACCAGCACTCTTTTGCTTCTAGCAGTCAGAGTAAAAACCCCTTCACGAAATAAGGTAGGAGAGTAGAGATGAATAAGATGGTTGAAAGTAAAAGGAACCGAGGCTAAAGAAGCCAAACTCCTAAGACATGCGATAACTCGCCACACAAGAGGACCAACTTGTCCCAAGCAGATATTGAAAAAATGGTAGAACTCAATTATGACTGGGTCAATGGGGGGTCTAAACCCTAGAGTGAAAGGGTACGTATAAACAAAATAATATCCTGTCTTGTAAGACGTTATTCTTTGATTACTATTCGGAATATAGACAGGGAAGTCAGATCTCCAAAATCACTCCCTACGAACAAGAGAAATCTGACCCTCAGTTATAAGGGTTGAATATCTTTTGACACTTTCAAGAGAAGAAGATTGGTCTAAAAGAACTTGACTATCCCTAGCAAAAACATACTCAGCAGGGACAATTTCATTGACTCCAGGTTCACGAAGGCGTTCGACTCTACCTCTAGACAAAGACCGAGAAACCCTAAACCTTGGAGAAACTAAAGATCTAGTGGAAGGAGAAGGAACTATCTGAGAAGAAGAGGAGCCCTTCGAAGGAGTGGATCCTAGACTTCTAAGTCTACCACCCCTCCGACTCCTAGTCGGAACAGAAGATGGCGTTAAACTTTCAATATTTATTACTCCTTGAGGTTGGTTTGAAGAAGACATGTTTACAAAGGCAAGAAGAAAGTTCTTTACAAAAGATAAGTTAGAAAAGTGTTTCGTGGAAGCAAAGAAAAGAAGAAAGGTATTTATACTTGAGGACAAGCGTCAAATATGGAAAAAAAAAGAAAAATAATGATGAAAAGTCATAATTAAAGATGTCACTTTGGGACTGGCACAGCCGCAAAAAGCTCTAAAAGGTGCCGAGTAAATGCAGAACCAATCCGAAAAGGACACGTGGTATGAGCATTAAATGAAAGTGACAAACGACGCCTATGGTGTGGAGAAGGATACAATGATTCGAGGAAAAGCGGCGGTAAAATATTCCCGCCATAAATGAATATCCACTTACCAAATATTAATCGCTAAATATATGGTAAGTGGGGGGACTATCTGTATTGGTAAAAAAGAGTTTCACACGTAAGCCAGCTTTTGACAACTCAGCCAGTCACGTGGACCCAGGAAAACGCGACAGCTGGATGTGATTCTTTGAAGAGGTACAGTACAAAGAGGCACGATTCAGTAAACCCTCGAGATTATCAGCCACAAGAAACTCAACCTGATCAAAACAGGAGAGAGGCACGGTCAGAATGGATCTAGACAAAGTTACGGGCAGATTCAAAGACCCACAATTGATTACTCGAACGTTATGTAACCGTACCCCAATTACCGTTATCCTTTGTAACACCTCATTAATGTCATAATTAGTCATTAATGAGAAACCATAGCAAGAGTTGTACGTTATAGGAATCTCCAATATATAGGAGGGGAATACATCTTGTAAAGGCATATGATTCTCGAATATAATTGACTTCGCATTTCTATATTTCTGCAATATTGTCTGTTATTCATTCTTCTCTGTTTCATTAATTATCAGTAACCCGTGTTCATCTTAAAAATAAGCTTTAGTCAAAGGTTCTAATTCTTTGGCTAAACAGTTATCTGGAATGGTATCATGAGTTTGGACCTTGTTTACGGATGGGGATTCCAACGTAAAAGGGTCTGGTATCGGGGTAGTATTAATCACTCCTTCGAGGGAAATTTGAGACAGGCCATTAGAACTAAGCCATTAACTAACATTGAAGTCGATTATGAGGCTTTGGTTGTAGGACTAGAACTATCTCGGGGACTAGGTCTAAGGTCAACGAAATAAAGTGTGATTCCCAACTGGTGGTGAACCAAGTATGCAGAATATTTGACACCAAAGAGGAATGCATGCAACAATACTTGAAAAAAGTTCAATTATTACTTTCCCGATTTAGTGGAGTGGTAAATCATCCTCATTCCAAGGGACGAAAATGTGGAGGCAGACGCATTGGCTAATTTGGGTTCGTCTACGGAAATGAAAGGGTCTGATGCTGGTGCAGTTGTTCAATTGTTGCGTTCGCGCTGGATGTGGACAGCTACTGTGAGGTTAACTCAATCAACTTAATTTGGGATTGGAGAAATGAGTTTACCGAATATCTAAGGCATGGAAAATTTCTTGATAACTCGAAAGAATCCCGGGCATTACGGACAAAGGCAACTCGTTATTGTCTGTTGACGGACAATTATGCAGGAGATCATTCCAAGGACTATTGGCTCGATGTTTAGGGGTGACAGAGGCTGAGTATGTAATGATATAAGTTCGTGACAGAGTGTGCGGGAACCATTCTGGGCAGACTCGTTGGTTCTCAAGTTAATAGGAGCTGGCTACTATTGTCCCTAGATGGATCAAGACGCAAAGACATTTGTACAAAAGTTTGATAAATGTCAAAAAAATGCACAGTTAGTGCATCAATCGGCGGAACTTTTTCATTCGGTGGTGTCACCGTGGCTATTCATAAAATAGTGGATGGACATAGTCGGTCCCTTACCACAAGGACCTAGTAAGGTAGAATTTATATTTGTTTTAACTGATTATTTTACTAAATGTGTTGAAACAGGTGCTTACTAAAAGATCGGAGAATGAGAAGTGATCAATTTTATATGGGATCACATCGTCTGCCTATTTGGAATACCAAAAGAAATTGCTTGTGGAATGAGCCACAATTTATAGGTTCCAAAATCACAAAGTTTTTGGAAGGATTGAAGATCAAACGAATAACATCTTTACCATACCACCTGAGTGCTAATGGACAGGCAGAGTCAACCAATAAGGTAATTATCCAATACCTTAAAAACAAGTTAGAAGATGCTAAAGGCAAGTGACTAGATGAGCCACCAGGTGTGTTGTGAGCATATCGGACCACAGTGAAATCGAGCACGGGTGAACCACCCTTCTCACTCGTGTACGCATCAGAGGCTTTGATCCAGGTAGAATTGAGGGAACCGACCTTAAGGTTTCCCGAGTAAACAAAGAGATAAACAATAAGACATTGTTGGTTAAACTAGATTTGCTAGAAGAGCACAGGAATCTAGCATATGTAAGGATGGTGGCACAAAAGGAAATGATGGAAAGTTGCTACAACCGCAAAGTAAATCTCCGATATTTCAAAGTTGGGGATTAGGTTCTGAGAAAATTTACTCAAAGTACTCGGGAAGTTAATGACGGGAAGCAGGGGCCAACATGGGAAGGACCTTACCGGGTTTCAACTATAACTGGTAAGGGTTCATATGAATTGGAAAATCAAGATGGAGTTAAATTTCCAAGCAATTGGAACGTGACTCACCTCAAAAGGTATTAAAGTTGAAGATCCTTGTATGTGCTGCACTCTTTTTTCCTTCGACCAGTTTTTGTCCCAATTGGGTTTTCTTGGCAAAATTTTTAATGAGGCAGCAATGTAAAGCGTACTACGAAGGAAGAGTCATCAGCAAATGCAAGACTTCCAGTGTTTGAATTCTCATACTTAGTATCCGAACTCTAGGGGAAATAATATATGTCAAGGCACTAAAAGTGTTACAAAGATGGGTGAATCGGGATCAATGTCTTATCAGGATCGGAGACTACATGATCAGTCCCGTAGAAATAAGTTGTACGAGGTAGCCACATATATTGGAAGATTTATTTATTTAAGCAAAAGAATGTTTATGTAAATATAATTTTAAATATAGAGGGAATAAATCAAAGTCCTTTTAATTTTTATCTTATTTCTTGTTCGAATGATAAGTTAATTTATTTATTTTGTTTGAAAGTTAATTATAACTACAAATGCTTGTGCCGGAATGAATAAGAAACTTCATCTTCAAGCGAACCATAAACATAAGGGACCTTTCTTATAAAACCCTCATAGTCAAAGGGTAGATTCTGGAAGTGTTTATGCCCGGAACTAAAAGCTATCGGATATGAAAAGATTCCCGAAGCTTTGTCAAATAATGAAAAAGAATATTTTTTGCATAACACTTAATAAAAGAGTTTCTATTATTAATTAAAGTTCCAAACTCAGTAAAGAAGTTTTGGTATAATTAGAAAAAGTAAAGAAAATATATACATTAGTTCTTGCTGCCAGAATCCGAAGGGAGAGAAGAGTCTTTGTTTTTTTTTATTGGGAGAAGGTTGTTCCGTTTCTGGTTCAAGGCCTTCGTCTTCTTCATTTTTTCCTTTGGTTCTCGAATAATCGGAGTTAGTATTCGAAGAATCAGAAACAACGGGTCGAGCATAGAGGTTCTCGTGAGCAGTTGTCTTTAGCTCTCGGGCTTTGGCAATGTATTCATCAATGTTAGCAATACCTTCTTTGGCTTCCTCCAAATTCTTCCTCTTCGTATGGTATATGGTATAGGTTTTATCGAAGAGGAGAGAATCTTCTTGGTCTAGGAGTCTAGCACGGAGTTTTTCAATCTTCGATTGGAGCTTTTCATTTTTAGCTTTCATAATGTTGATTTTGGAATCAAGCTCAATATTGGTCGTCGAGTGAAGTTGATTCTGCTCCATGACCCTTTTGAGTCTTTCTTCCATTCTTGCTCTCCTCTCCTGGGCATCATTGGCTTCTTCGATGTTGGAGCGTAATATAGCCTCAAAGTTATTAACTTCCTCTATTAGGCAAACTCAGTTCAGCCCATTTAGCCTTTGCATCCTTGAGATCTTCATGCAATTGAGCGGCCTCTTGGCTATGGACCATTTTATCTTGCTCGAATTGCTGCAATCGAGCCTCAAGATCATCCATCTGAGCAATTTTTCTTCCAGAACTGGGAGGAGCTCGGCAAGATGACTTCATGCAGATAAAAGTTAATCTCGTTCTGAAGTGAGTACTTGTTTATCCAAATCAATATTTGCAGGACTTCGGAAGCAAGAAGGTTGGCCTGAAGAGGTTAAAGTTAGGGTTATTAATTCCAAAATATGACATATGAAGAGTGGTATGAGATGGTTGCATTAATACCTTTTCCGAGCAGTGCATGCTGTTGTTTAGCACACATTCACCAGACAGAGAGTCCATCTTTCTCCAATATTTCTCTAAGGCCAGCGACTTCAGATAATTGGCAAGCTCCAGTGGATTGAAAAGTATATGGCACTCATTCGAAATTAAAAGGATGATACTTAGTTTTCCATGACGGTCTTGAGTTGGTGTCGAGTAAGTATTTTCCAAATTTCCATGGTCGGGTGAGTGCAGAAGGAGCATTTCAATTTGTTCGAATGGCACCGATGGAGAGGAGGTTGTTATCGACTCCAAAGTCGGTGGTGGAGGAATATTAGGGAGTTAAATCCTTTGACCAAATGTGTCGATACGAGCCAAAAAATGGGAATCGATATTTTCAACCAAGTCCGTTTTCGTAAAGAGTCTTTGGACTACCCCTGGTGGTGGTGTGTGAAGCTCTCCCACCTGAGCACCCGGTTGAGCTGATAAAGGTATTTTTCTTCTCTGAAGGTCAACCACTTCATCATCTGTTTCTTCATTATCAAGGACCACTATGGTCGATCCGCTTGGCATTTATTTCAATATCTTATCTTGAGTCCCAGCTGAGGAGGTATATTTCCTCTTTGGTTTCTTGTTTTTAGCCTGGGAACTCTGAGATGAGGTACCTTCACCGGAAGTGTGAGTAGATTCGCGAGCTCTATTCGGTTAAGGGCATTCTGCGGCACCCGTTTCGCTTCCACCGGGTCATCGAGAGCCTCGATGTCGGGGAAAATGACATATCCCTTCAGAAGTCCTATGTGATACAAGACGATAGTTAAATTTTTTCCAAGATATATTGAAAGTTTGAAAGAAGGGAAGAGGGAGTTTTGTTTACCGTGGGTTTTGGCTTTCCATTCATAATTGGGAGCCATTTCTTTTCACCTTTGGGATTCTAGTGTAGCAATGTCCAGGATTTTCTATACCCATTGGGCCAGATCTTGAACCCGTGGTGGTTTCTAATGAGTAACTGGAAAAAGGTAAATTATAAAGTTAGCAAGGAAGGAAGGTATTTTTTAGCTTGAAAGGAAAGAGGTATCTGAAGACTTACGAAGAAGATCCTATGAATTAGGAAAAGAATGTGTTGTGGTCAGGAGGATTTCCCTGGTAGATGATAACGAACTGTTCCATCTGTCCACGGTCATTTTCGTCGTCAATGCCGGTAAAAAGGGCATGATAACTGCGTTTTCTAAGTTTTAGAACACCCCCACGGAAGATCTTTAGGGAATAGAGGTTCATCGTATGTGCAAGAGTTAGTATTTCCCTAGTCTTAGAGCACAATTGGCGGAGGCAAGCCAGCGTACTCCATATAAATGGGCCTACTTGTGCCAAACAGATTTGGTACCGGTGGTAAAATTCTAAGATTATTGGGTAAATTCCTTCACCCACTCTCAAAGTGAAAGGGTATATATAAACATACATGAATCCTGTTTTGGAGAAAGTGGCCTTTCTACCTCATTAGGGGTGAGGATTTTAATGTTGTTCCAATTGCAATCCTCATTCACGACATGAATTCTAGGAGGACAAATGAAAGAAGGATACCTATTAACAGGCCAGTGCCTGTACTTTTGGAATTTGCAGCTTCTTTTTGTTCTTGAAGGTCACATTTGGTGCTAAGATGAAGGGGAATGATGGAGTTCACTGTAAGAGGTTCAGTCCCAACATCAACCTCATTTATTTTATTTTTCTTTGGACCTCCACTGAAGAAAAGGCCAGAGTTTTCGAGGATGGCAGTGTTAGAAGACATGATAGTAAGAGATTTATGAAGAAAGATTTTACTGTGAGAATTGTGTTTTGCAGGTAGGGTTCTAAGGTAAACCGGAGAAGAAGAAGGAGTTGTAAAGGTAAATAATAAAAATGAGGAGTAGCTGAAAAGTTATAGATGGCAAAAATCGTGGTCATGATTACCTCGAAAACAGGCAAAAATATTTGCCAAATCGTGGGTTAACACGTGTTGGGGTTATTAAATACGGAGAGACATGCGTTCTTTCAAATTTCAAAAACTGTTCAGAAACTTGCCTGCTAAAGAAAGAGATTTTCTCTACTTCCCTATGACACTAAAGTATTGTTCACTGAAAGGTAAGGGGACTATCTATATGCGGTAAAATTTGTTAGTGATAGTTTGACGAATGAAGAGGTGACACGTGGAGCTGAAGACAGGCAGGATGTGAGTCAACAAATAGTTGATACTGGTTGCAAGCATGTGATCGGTTCTGGATGAATCCCGAAGATAGAGTAATCGTTGACAAAGAATCAAAGTATTAACATCAGGTAGCATTTCAATGAGCAACCGGTACAGAGAATATATGCATTTATAGTCAACTGTTATGCAGCCATCAATGACGATTTTATTCTCATTCAAGAGGAGTTTGATTTGAGGATCTTGTGTTCCAAAATAGAGTAATAAATAGGAGAATTAACATACATTAACATTCTGTACACAAAAGCTTAAGTCAACTCTCATCTTATAAATTATTGTTTGCATTTATTCTTGAATATTATTCTCGCCTCTGTCACCGGAGAGACAAAGTTTATAGCCAGGCTTGTATTTTCTTTGATTTTATTTCATAATCTTATTTTTGTTCTTGTTCATTTCATATCTTTGGATCAAATTAATTCACGTGTCTATAAACCACATTACAAATTCAACTGTATCACTTTATACACCACAGTCACGAATGAAAAGTGTGTGTGTATATATATATATATAGCACTCAAGCTCAAAGTATTATTTGATGTGATAGTTATCGAGTGAGTTTCGTAGTTTAAATTGTATGTTTATCTTGTTATTTTTCTTCTTCATTTTTTGGGAATTTGGCCTGCCTATGAGGATGGGCATGTCTAGTATGTTTCTTGCGTTTTAATTAAGTATTTTGTTTTCTTTTTTCTTTCTTTGTTTGGTTTATTTTTTCAAAATTTTCAAACTACATTGAAATCTATATCCTTCTTCTGTAACCTTTTTATATAATCAAACCAAGTATATATATTAAAATAAAATAACAGTGGATATTGTATAATATAATCAATGGATTCAACTAATTTCAGCATCTTAGACACGAAATATAATTATACTTGTTAAAAAATTAATATTTAAAAAATTAACTTAAAACCTACAATTTCAAAAGAATAACGGTTGCAATAGTAAAAACCTAATGTTAAACCCATTAAATTTTTATCTTGGATCTACCTCTTTATAACAATGCACTCATCCTCTAGAGATTCTGAATCCGCCTCTGATTAGGGATCAACTTTTGGTAACCTTTGTTCTTTGTACCTTCTTGAGCCCAATTTCAACTCTTGGCACAATTTTTTTGGAGCTCTTTGTCCTCTCATATTCTTGGCCTATTCATCTAAGACATCATTGGAATCATCTTCACTCGAGAAAAAACTCCAAATTATTCTATTGAACTCTTTTTCTACCATATATCAGTAAAGAATGGTGTTGATGAGTTAGAGGGTGACCTTATGGTCTAATGGTTATATTTTTCTCCAAGATTATTATGCAGGTAATAACTGTAAATTGTCCAATGAATATAGTCCAACCAACAATTGCATAGGTTTGTTCGTTTGCTCACTATTGCCTAGCACGTACGAGATCCATATGTTGTGACATAGTTATTCATAAAGCATTGAGATGTATCATTGGTCTCTGCATGTAGTAATTGACTCTTTTCACTCGTGATCGACATGAAAATACACATAACGCATTGAGATGACAATGCACATAACGCATAAGCTCCTCTTTTTTTGGAGAACTTTTTTAGGTCGACATGACAATACACATAATGCATATTATTGATGTGCCATGTTTCACGTGCTAATGATTATTTACGGTACAAGTCTGTGCAACAGTTTTAGGTCGACAGCTTTTTCAAGTCGACGTGACAATGCACATAACGCATATTGTTGATGCGCTATGCTTAACATACAAGTTCGTGCAGTTTAGTCTTTTTAAATTTAACCAACATTCTAGTATTCAAAAAGCATTTCAAGAATCATTAAAACATTCATTTCAGAAATTTCACTAACATTTAATAAGTGGTTTAAGAAGAGGCAAAAAGGTGAAGGTAGTTCAACAGATCCACATGGAACACGTTATAACACAATCGATCCCTACCTTGAAAAAAGACATGCTATGTTGCTATACTGATTTGGTGGATGACAAGTTGCATGGTGTTCTACGTCTCTTAGAAAATAAGCTTATCAATATACACACTAATCTCAAAGTTGCAGGGCACATTATTGATGGGGAATTGCATTCTACAAAGCCTGAAGATATGCGAATTTGGGGTGAAAAACTACAAGGGTTCCCCTTTACTTAAAAAGGTGTGATTATGAAGTATTATGCCATTGGCATGGGCTAGTTTTACCACAAACATTATCTGCAACATTCCAAACAAACATACACTAAGATGAACCAAAAGTGATTCGGTATTTGCTGAAGGAGATTTTAGAGATGAAAAGGGCACTAGCCATTCTCATGCACAGGATGATCTAACTACCTGTAAGGAACGGGAGATCAGTATTGGGATTTATTAGAAAATACAAAATTGTATAGAGACATTGATTATCCTGTATTTCCAACAGTTGTCGAGTGGGAGGAACTACCTAAGTTTCTACCGCAGACGTTGGACATATGAGTCACATATTATTATAGAAATCAAACAAGTGATCTTGTTAATAATAGAGATGAAATATGAGAAATGTGTGACAACTAGGGCCTAGATTATGATGTCCTCGGTCCGTACGCATGTGTACAAGATGTTGAAGAATAAAATGAAGACAATGAAAATAAAATAGTGTCCGTTAATGATAATGGCGAATGAAAATTGTTATTTATAATTGTTGTATTGAATCTTCAATGAAATGTCAGCTAGATTTAAGCACATTGGAAACTTAATTTTATTTCATAAATATTGCAAACTGCACCATTACAGATATTTAGTACAATAAAAATACTGCAACAAAACACTAAGTTTATCCTTGAAAATTGGGCACATTGGATGAAAACTGCCACCGGGAGTTGAATTACCATTGCTTCCCAAACTGACTGAAGGACATGTATGGCGATCGTGTCCAGTTTGGGAACATATACCACATTTACGTACATAAACGGTATCACCAATATCCATTTGGTTTTATATCCTCGTTCTTTTTTACATTTGTCGGTGACACGCATAATTCTTGTTACAAAAAATTTTAAATGATTTCAGCAGCTAATAATGCTCAACACCCACTAGTTAGAAGTATTCACTATAGGTGTTTACATATGCAGCAACACTATATTCTTTATCGACGTCCCGTGTTGCCGCAAAACATGTATGTTGAAAGCACTTCATGGAATGTGAGCATGGCAAGTGATAGATCGGCCATTTCCCACACGAACATAATCTTATGTATTCATTGATAGTGTGGGTATTATTATCGCGATTTTATTGCAAATCAGTGCGAACTTCAAAAATATTTCGCTCATTGCAATGCTGCAAAAATGAATGCCACTGTGCTCACTTCCTATATTTCTTAAATCATTTCATCGGTTGTGGCATAAATTGAATACCCGTTTCCAACAAGGACGATGCACTTCGGGATCTTTCAACAAATCTCTATGCCATCTGCTTGAATGACATCCGCACCATGACAGTGGCAGGCAAGCCACGGGCAGACTTCAACAACTCTTTGAAAGAATATGACACTTTTGTAGTCAAAACTCCCCATCTTCTACCACCATCCTTATGCAAAGTCCACTTACCAAGCTCATGTAGCATCAACCAACGATAAGCTTCTGGATCTTCCTGCCTAATCAATTTCATTCGCCTCCTGAATTTACACTCTTGATGATCTGCAGCCATCCACATTAAATCATGTAAGCTCTTATTTGGATGAGCCGCTAGAAGTTTGGCTTCAAGTTCCTAACACAATAACGGTGGTAGGCATACGGTTCCTGCCATGTATCCAAAGCCTGTAAAGAACTTAAAATCCTACTATGTCGATCAGATATTAGACAAATACCTGAATGATGTCTGACAACGTGCTCCTTCAAGTGGTTCAAAACCATGTCCAAGTCTATTGACTTTCATTGACACAAATAGCAAATGCGAGGGTAAATATGCTTCCATTAGCATCTACTACAACAGCGATCAACATCTTAATATCATACTTTTCATAGACATGAGTGTCGTCAATGGAGATTACCGGCCGACAATGCACAAAATCATCAATGGATGGTTTAAATGCCCAGAACACATATCTGAATATGAATTATGGTATTCCCGTACTATGCTCAAGCTTTCATTCAACAACAGTCCCGGGGTTAAAGTGTTGCAAAGCAGCCATGTACCTGGGAAGAGCAGCAAATGACTTATCCCAGTTACCATAAACAATCTCAAATGCACGTTTACGCCCGAGAAATACCTTTCTTTTGGTAATGATACAACCATATACCTGGTGCACAGATTTTATACACTCTTTAATCGTGTACCTTATTAACGATTCAATATGTGGAATCAAGACAAGAGAAATCAAGTCAACATTCAAGTTAAAATGATTCCCACTAAATGTGTCCATATCACAAGTGTGGGTGCCAATGTATTTCTCTATAATCCACATATTTATTTTCAAATTTCTCTCATGCATCATCCATCTACAACCTTGAAACCATCTACGACAAATAACCTTATATACTTCCAGAGATGACTCATGAACCTCAATCTCACGACACTTTTTTGTGTTGTACATTCGCACCGCCCTGCTAAGGCGCGCTTTATCAGCAAAAAGCATATTCTTTGATAGCACCTTTGGTCTAGATTCATCCCACATTGTTGTCGGAATGTCATCAAGATCCATAGTGAGGGCATCCACATGCGGCATACTGAGCAACTGATCAAGGTAGGGAATCGCCCTTGAATGAAAGGGCACATGGGACTCGTACACTCTGGGTCTAACGAGATGTGGAGTCTGCATATATGGATCATGCTCGGTGGTGGCATCATGCTCCCTCGACAAATCAGGTTGCTCATTCTTATTCTCATTCTCATCAGTAAAGTGTGTTTCCTCATCATCGTCGCCCTCATCGAGGAAGGGTGTATCATCTCCAGACTCATCAGCATTATTGTCATAATCACTATCATCTTCCTGACTTTGCGCAATTATCATATCCTGATTAAATATATCATTTTCGGGCAACTGAGTAAGGGCATGACTATTAAGTTGCTCATTTTTACTTCATAACTAATAAAATAATAAGTTTTTCAAATTCATCTCAACACTATATATTAAATTTATATCTGAACTTACAATTCATAATCTATTGATATCCCATGATACACATTATCGAGTTGTGGATGACTCCGGATGGACCACCATGATCAAAAACACCAAAATTTGGCATATTCTAACTGTTGGTTGGTTCATGACTTGTAAAATTCATATCCGTCCAGTACCCCCTTTGGAATAGATTAGTGTTAGTACGAATATGATGCATAAAAAGAACATACTAAGACAAAGGAAAATTAAAATTTACCACTCAGCGTGTGAATTATGTATACTTGGAGAGAAATTATGCCCTCGCTCCTCATTCGCCTGTGGAGATAAGTTTAGATCTGGCCAAAACCTTTCAAACGGAACCTGTTCGAATGAAACTGCTCCAAGAATACCACTCGATAATTGAGGGTTACCCTTATTTTGCGGAACCTCAATATTGCGAACGTCTTCAGACTTGACGTACATTTCCAATATTTTTATCACAAGAAGTTCTCGGTGTTCATCCGGATTCCTCAAAAAATATTTCAGAATTTCATCGTCTTCGATGTCAAACTCAGCATTATAAGCAACCCTTTGTGGAGTAAGAGAATATGGATATCTTCCGGTTACTTTAATATTAACTGAATGTTTATTCACATTCATTCTTTTACATATCAACGATATCAATCTATTTTACTCCAATGTAAGCGGCAACTTAACAATACACTGTGGAGAATAACTATAGTATACTGAGTTGTCCCCACGACAACCTCAGCCTCTCCCTCCACCNCCCCCCCCCCCCCCCCCAATATAATACAATCCTAATTTTTCGCTCTTCAAAAATTATGGCAAAATGCAGAAAAAGTTAAGTAAACAAATATTTTGGAATGAGTAAAGGAAAATAAAAAAGATGCAGAAGACTGAATTTTTCGGAATGGATTTTTGAAGAAAGAATGAAGCTCCTTTAATAAGCAAAAAAGCTTTGCGGTGGGTATAATAATTGGAGGATATAGTGCATTAATTAAATGTGCTATATGTATAGCGCAGTAAAGCTATGTGCTATATCCACCAATTATTGTGGGTCAGTCAATTAAGTAGTATAGCGCATGCAATCCATGCGCTATACATTAATTGGTCACAAGTTATTTTTTCCACCTAATTTTTTGCTTTGAGTCCAAAAAAATCACACATTGATTTCGGACTCACTCTAACTTTTATCAACGGACTATGACTTTAATTTTATGGTTTACTTTTACTCCCTCCATTTCTATTTAGATAGCAATTTCACTTATCGACAGTCAAACCATGTAAAATTTGACCAACATGTTAAAAATTTATTTGTTATCATATTAACATGAGAATAAATTACAACTTATAGTACTTTTCGTATAGTTTTGAATATTTAATTTTTAACTTTTAAATACTGAGTTAAACTAATATAATTTAAATTTAAAGTTTAGTGAAATTGACTCTCGATAAGTGAAATGTGTCTTCTAAATTAAAGCAAAAAAAGTAAACTTTATGTTGTAAAGTAATAGCATATTTGGCCAAGCTGGAGATTAGCTTACTTTTAGAAGTGCTTTTGAAAAAAATACTTTTGGAGAGAAACAGTTTGTGTTTGGATAATCACTCTGAAAAGTACTTTTGAGCAATAATTTGTGTTTGACCAAACTTTTCAGAAAGTGCTTTTAAGTACAAGTTACGAATAAGGACATGAATAGATTTACTTAATAGTTGATATTATAAGTAAATAAATAATCTCAAAAATTTGTTATTACATGCAATAATTAAATCTTTTCATTTTATTTAAGTAAAATATAAAAATAAAATTTAAAAGTACTTAATTATTTTAATATAATTAAAAATATCAAAAATTATTCAACAAATATAAAAACATTCATCCCTAAAGTCACTATATATTAGAAAGTTATCCTAAAAATAATAAAAAATATTTATACATTAATATCCTAAGTATTATGTCTAATGGTTATTTTGGTATATATTATATTTTGTTAAAGATGTTTTTGGTAAGAAGAAAAGTCAAAACGGCTTCTGCTTCCGCTTTTGAAAGAAGCTACTTTTTTTTACTTCTTTCCAAAAATACTTTTTTTTTTTCAAAAAAACTTTGTCAAATAATTATTATTATTGTGTAACATTCTTTTGTCCATTAGACCAAAATAATTATTATCAAACAAGAAATAGACATTAGCAAATGTCACGAAATCGATAGTAATATAATAACATAAACATACTGTCGCTCTCTGTAATATCTTTACCACATTAATTAATTAAAGTAACAAAACAGCACAGTTGATGACGTCAAGAAGAAAAAACTAGAACCTACCGACAATAGTTACATTTTCCGTGTGTTTCTCTGCATTAGACCTTTTAAACCAAACGATAACACATTACACATGGCTAGCTATCGCAGCATCTTCCACCCTAAAGTGTAAACACGATGATTAAGTGTAAACCAGGAAAAAGCGTACTAATATTTTAAAAATAGAATATAACTATTCCGTCTGACCATATATATAATTTAAAAGGTGCGGCCGTCGTTTGAATTTAATGTGTATTTACACATTGATCTTTAAATTTTATAAAATAAAACTTATATTTTAAAAACTACATGAAATTACAATGAGTCATAATTTCATATCAAGCAATTCATCACTTATGCAGCAACCTTAGCTAGTTGAGATGAGTTCATTGAATTAATTAATTATATTCATTCTATTCTACTCGAATCCATTTTATTTCAATTTTGGATCTTTTATTCATTTAACACCAGATGAAGCATTTTAATACATTCCTAGGTGAGTACGTCCATCCAGAATTCCAAGACTAAATTAGTACATACTGTCTCCGTTCTATTTTAGCTGTCGATTTAGCTTTTATTATACCCATTACCAAAATAATAAATACCTATTAATGTTTTTTGGAAATTGAACAAGTATTAAAAAAGAACTACTACGTTTTAAATATCAAGTATATTTGAGATAACTTTTTTGAGCTAAAGTGACAGTTAAAATGGGCTGAAAGGAGTATAACTAACAGACATGCAAGGGGAGTTGACACCCCTTTATCAAAAAATTATATTGTATAAATATATTAAATTATTAATTTTATATGTATATACTATTCATTGATCTCCGTTGATTTTTTCGTATGCTTGCTTGTTTATATTTTGACTCCTCTTAGTTAAAATTCTGGCTCCGCCACTGTTCTAACAGATACTCGGAACAAAAAAAGCCGACCTCTCAACCCTCTATACAAATTTTGAGCTAGCTCATGCTTCGTTTGCACAACGAAGTTGCAAATCACGAAATTTAAAAGCTGCGAACTGTCTCTTGTCTGAATAGTAATAACCTCATCTTTCTTTCTTAAGAGAAAAGAAAGGAGTACAATTTTCCTATATAAATACACATCTCCAAACCATTCACTCCCTCGGAACTAATCATGAAAACAAATTAAAATGCCTAAGACCCGAACAAGTAGTTGACAATGTTATTCCATTCAAAGTCATTGCTAATATTAGGAGAATACAAACATTTTTAAGAAATTTTATGTACATGAAGCATGAAAGAGCATCCTTATCAAACATCAAGAATGGCAGCTTTCGCGAAAATCGTAGGTAATAAAAACTCTATAATTATAAGTCAAGTTTTTAACTTTTTCTTCTTTCCAGCCATAGAAAACCAGCTCCTGAAAATCACGACAAGGGCGCCGCTGAGGCAGCCAAACAACCAAAAGCACTTGTCTTTGACCTTGTTCAACAAACTGCGGTCAGCCTCCGGAATTCCGATAGGCTGTAGGTATGCCCACGCAGCCTGCTGTAAGAGAGGGTCCTTCATCGGAATCTCTCTCCAGCTTTCCTTGCGATTAATCATTGGTGATATAATCGACGGCGGTGATTCTGGCATGATGTCTTTAAGGCTGATGTAGGCCAGTGATTGAAGAGTATCCATCTCTATGTCAGAGAATTCGAATTGCACACTCGCCTTATTATGGCATTGAAAATCAGAGAATGACTTTATTAAACTAGTTTCCATATTCCCAAAGGACTACTGAAAAAAAGTACCAGCTAGCTAGCTTTGTGTACCGAAGAGGGGTACTTATTCTGTATTGCTGAACTGAAGGAGAAGGGTAATTTTGCTACTGAAAAGCCAAGGAAATGGAAGAAATGAGGTAGAATGATGTTTTTATGTGCAGTGGAAGTGGGGTCCATGCGCAGAGAGAAAATTGGTCTTTAGAAGGACAAGTGTACTGTTTAGTCGTGTGAACTCGTGTCTTTCTCTCGTTTCTTGCTGTTGTTACACTTGCACTCTCATTGATCCACAGGAATCACCTTTACATCAGGGATCTAAAGAGTCACAAGGTTTCCAACTTTAGAACTCTGAAAAGACAGACAAACACAATTACTATCACCCAACGTTGTCTTCTATGGTTTTTGACCCACGTAAGAAGAGTACAAGCTATTCTTAGTTCTTTGCGACATGCAGTTGCCTATTGTATATCTCAATTTGTGAAAGAGCCTGAGCTTGGTGAAAAAAAACTTGTCATTAGGGGCAACTTGGACACACTGACCTGTGAGAAATTGCATGATGGGATTCAGCTTACAAAACAATTGCAAGAACTGGTAAAATACTGCAGGTTCCAGCTATGCAAGGATGTGCACCCCAATTACAGTGTTTCAGCAGTAGGAACTCAGATGCAAAAATAAATGATTCCTTCTAATTGTGTAAAGAAAGAATAAATTACTACTCCCTCCGGTATACAATAAGTGATTTTTTGGTTTTTTTTGTGATCCAAAATAAGTGATATTTTCAGATTTCAAGAATGAATTAATTATTTTTTTCCTACATTATCCTGGGAGTAAATAGCGTTGGAGTATGTGTTAGAAGTGTTTATATGAGATAGTAAAGGTTAATATGGTCAATTTCTTTGCTAATTAATGTTAAAAGGTAAATTTCTTAATCTATGTGAAAACAGCCAAAAAATCACTTATTTTGGATAAGAGGAAGTACATTTCATGATAATAAAATCCATTTAACAAACAACGTTGCCACTCGCTATGTTGCTCTGCAGTTTCGCTGGAGTAATAAAGTGCGACTTTTCTATTCAAGAAAAAAGAGTCTCAGGTAGTTCAAAAGAACCTACGGTGCAGAAACTGAATCTACTGCATTGCATCACTCTTAGATTTATATACCAAATGTTAATAAACATTGTTAACTATGTGAATATTGGCCATTACCATCAGCGAGCACATCAGACACGTATTTCACCGAAACATTCAAATGAAAACAAAATCCACATACATTTGTACCACAGCCAACAATTCCCCGGGTATTGGCTAAATCTAATAACCATGGAAATTCTTAATGTACTGCCCCATGAAAGCTGATCATAAAAGAAAGAATGTCAAACATACTTCAAGAAAAGAAATTACTTCCTTTTTGAACCCGATGAATTTCTTTTCTTTTTTTTTTTTTTGTGCAGAAACTACTGCTGGACAAAAGTACAAATGGAAATTTACACTCAGAATTATGATACAGCATTCTCCATACAACATACACTTTAGGCATCACGTCACAACTCTGACTGTCAAAATTTCAATTACTATAAACGGTGACACAAATTATGGCAGGATAAATAGATGCACATTTTTCCTTTTTGAATAGACACAATTCGAACCCCTCCATCCAATGAACTACTAAGGTACAATTACTATTACTGCTCTCTCATCACCCATCTAACTAAACAATATCTCATTCCCTCCTAACAGACCATCAATTCGTAACCTCCTAAAAGAAAAGGTAGATCATTAAATTATGACACCTAGCTGTCGTGGGTGCTGAATTAATCCAACCCAATGGAACCTTACCAAGAAAACTTTAAAATGAGGAATAATTACTTCTCGACCCAAGAAGCAAATGGTGAAACCTAACTACCCAAGACAAATGCCATCATGCCTTTTCAGGACCCAGACAGAAAAACTAAAATATGGATGTCATAAAGCAAACTGTGCAGTAGATGTCTCAAACCTTTGCTTCTCTGCTCCTCCAAACAACGGTTATGCAGACAAACCAGCTCACCGGAAATTTGGAGAAGTATAGCAAGCTTCAACCTTCAAAGAGCATGTTTCTCCAGGATGAAAAGTCAACTGCAAACTTGTGCTTGCTCCAACATGCATTGTTCAACAACAATCAGACATTGGTAAACTGGCACCAATATAAATCGGAGAGATGCATGGCTCTGAAGCAACAGAGGAGCGATGAGCTCTAGCATTGAATACATTATACTTTTATACTTGATACTTCAACAGTTTGCCCTTCACAGAGGGCTCCAAGGCAGACATGCACTGTTCCCAAGCACCATTCTTGAGCATCTGACCAATCCCAGAATAATGCATTAGATATCTTTGTATGGAAGCAATCTTTCCACTGCACGCAAACGACTAACAAAGAATTCAACTACTGATCCCCCTCCCACCCCCACCCGAAACCCACAAAAGAGCCCTTCCCTCCATTTCATTTTCTCCATGCATTATCAAACCCAACGTCAAACAACACAAAGATAGAAAAAGCGTGCAAGCAATAAAAAATCAACTTCATCAAGCTCAGTTGCTCAACTAGTGATCTAAAAGGAAAATATGTACTGTCAAAATCCCTCGAAATATCCCACAATTTTCTGATGCTCGCAGCTAAAATATAGAAGCGAGTTGTAAACATTTTAGAAATGATGATATCATGTAAAGTAAAGTTCTAATGATGACAGGAAAGAACTGCAGAAGCCCTTACTTGCTTATATCCATGCAAAACCTGGCAGATTTCATTGTGTAGATCTTCACTTTTTATTTCCTGAAAAAGGATCATAACATCAAGACCACTACAAAATAATCTCCAAATTTCTTTCCACTGTCAGAATACAGCATTGAAAACGGAGTACTTACATGCCAACTTGCAATCGCTTTGCACATGAAGACAAGTGAATTCAAAGCACCAGATGGATTGGCCTTAACCTGCAACAATCCAAAGAACCAAGTAAAGTTCTGGACAGTAGCGAACAACAAAACTTGTCACTGTGTGCAAGTTAGGGCTGCTTGTTTTTCTAGAAAAATCATATTAATTTTATCTAACACCATAGCTTGAGATCTGCCATTCGTTGGTTTTGCCAGTGCATCTTTGCGTAGACATTTTTCTGATTATATAAATGATAAAGCACTTCTGTCTTGACATCTTTTGTTGATAATACAACTCATAGAGCATTTCTAGTACAATTTTCCATTTTACATAAGTAGCCTGCCCTTTTCAGAGTTAATGAGCAACAGTAGATAGGTCCTTTTAGGTGACTGCCATGTATAAATGGTCAAGTTAAGAGGAAACACAAGTTTAACTTAAATGAACTTCAGGATTCAGTTCTGTCAATCAAATCCAGCATGTGAAGTTGAATAATCAAATTTTTCAGTTCCTAAAACAAAAGAAACTTATTCATATACCAATATCAAGCTCATGATGACCTGAACCAATGGGTAAAATAGGAAAAGACAGAAAATACCACTGCACATAAACCGCGAAAAGCCTCCTCCTTTTCAATATCATCTCGTATCCTGCCAAAAAATGACCACCAATTGTAGCTTATCAGGCAGAGTCACTTTTTATATTGGGATAAGCTGAACGCAGATGGCACATCAATGTTCAATGTTGAAAACCATGACTAACACAACAACGACTAGGATCAGTGGAAGAAACAGTAATGGATGCTTTACTCAAAGAATCAGACACTAACTATTGCTTTCATGAATTAAAAAGCAAGACCTGGTAATAGTTTTCAGAATGTTAAAACTTAAACGATAACACCATCATGTTCAACGACTTCTTCCACCTTACACCTTTATCTTTTAAAATTCAATGAAACTTAGAAAAGGAAAAAAACAAAACAATCAAACCACTTGGTCTTCGACCTCCATAAGTGAATACATTCCTGGTAAGGTATAAAAAAGACAAAGAAACGCAGTAGCAGCTTTGAAGAATACATTCTCACATTTTACTAAGAGCTCTCAATCATCCAAATCATTCAATTTAATCCAAATCATATTATCTTGGAACTTGGAACAATGAAGCAGATTTTTTCACTGGTGTATCTTTGGGGAATCAACGCCTACTTTACTTCCAATAACTGCCTTTAAATGCGTTTACTCTCATTCGACTATATTCATGTTCACTCTCATTCAACATGTGCCTTTAATGGGTTAGAATACATTGGTAAAACATTGTTTATCAGTTAATAAATAAATCATAATGTTGTTTATAGAATCTCTCTTTTGTGTGAAAACATGACAGTTTTATACTTCAGTGCGTAGTGAAAGCTAGAAGAAGAGCAGGTGGAAGTCACTTACATTGACAGAGCAATACACCAAGCTTGCATGAAATGTTCCATATGGGGTGATACAAGCTCTGGACAAACCCATGCAAGTCTTCCAAGGGTGATAGCACTGTTTTCTATCAGTGACTTATTGAGCCCCTTCTCACCATAAATATATTCAATGAGAATGACAATCCCCAACAAAAGGTTGGGCACAAAAACAAGTAACTTTGGGTTATCATTTAAAAAAAAACAAGTAACTTTGATCAATCACATCAACAGTGATAATACATATCTGAGTCATGATATGACTAAATTAATATCATTTAGAAACCAAACAATGTTCAACAGATAATTACCTCAGCATGTTGAAGAATTGGCACTAAGCATGATACTACAGTCAAGACTATTGGAGATATCTCCTTGGGAACCTGAAATTATGACATCCCATATAAGATCAAATTCTAAGTGATTCAAAAAAAATACAGGAAAGTTCAAGTTATAAATGTGGGGTTAAACAGGGAGCGCAATTACAGTCAAATCAGAATAGTTGCAGCCAAAGATACATAAACTACTTCATACTCATTATCATTTGTGAGAAACCAAAACGCTAGAGAACAAGCAATAGCAGCACTAGTGAATCCAAACAGCACCTTGTGTAGCAGAATAATGAGATACAAGGGGCTTTCATCTGTCTCCTAACATTCTTCTGTGATAGGCATATAAGCGCATTTCAAAAGTAGGAATTATAATGGCGCAGTGCCACCAAGACTTAAAAGGTAAGTTAAGTGGTTGATAGACCGACTATGTTGTATGGGGCAGAGTGTTGGTCAGTCATGAATTCTCAGGTCCAGAAGATGAAAGTGGCGGAAATGAGGATACTGAGATAGATGTGTGGGCATACTAGGAGAGATAGGATCTGGAATGAAGATATTTGGGATAGGATAGGAGTGACCTCCGTGGTGGACAAGATGCAGAAAGCGAGGCTGAGATGGTTCGGGCATGTGAAAAGAAGAGACCCTGATGCCCCAATGCGGAGGTGTGAGAGGTTAGCTATGGTGGGTCTTGAGAGGTAGAGATAGGCCGGAGAAGTATTGGGGAGAGGTGATTAGGGAGGACATTGCACATTGTCAGCTTACCAAGGATATGACCCTTGATAGAAGGGTGTGGAGGTCGAGAATTAGGGTAGGAGGTTAGTAGGTAGTTGAGCATTCTTCTTTTCCATACCAATAGTATTAGCACGTATTCTCGTATTTTCTTATTCTTAAATTTCTATTACAAGTTGTCTCTTTCGCTTCGATTATCTTATTATCTTATTGTTGTTACTGCTTCTTTTGCATGGCTTCTACCGTATTTCTTTTTCATTACTATTATGCTTATGCTTTCCTTGAACCAAGAGTCTATTGAGAACAACATTTCTACCTCTACAAGATAGAGGTAAGGTCTGCATATATACTACCCCCAAAATCCCACTATGTAGGATTACACTGGGTATGTTGTTGTTGTATTGTAATGGCGCAGAGCGAATGCGTTAGGCGAGACCTTCCTCCATAATGTTGTCGTACCTTGCTCCCACTTGTTGTCAAAGGCGAAAAGCTCTAAAGAGCGCTCTAGGTCTATTTGGGCGGTAAGCTCAAAGCGCACTTAAAGTGTGGTTTTTACTTAAAAAAGGCGCAATGAAGGAAATAAATAAAAATTTATATGTAATTCCAGAACAAAGTAACAAATACCTTCATAATGTTTCCCTTAGCAGCAGAACAAAGTAACAAATACCTTCATAATGTTTCCCTTAGCAGCTAATACACTTATTTATGATTAAAGTTGTTGCTTAGTGCCGCTTGATTCAAGAGAGAACTCATGGGCAATGAAGCGCACGCCTTAGTACCTTGCCTTACACTGAAACGCAACTAAAGCGAGGTGAAGTGCCCTCCCTAAGCTTTTCTAAGCTTCAGGGCATCAGCACGACTTAAATGAGCCTTTGACAACACTGCCTGCTCCACTTAACTCTTTTTCCTATTTACACCCAGAGCCACCTTGCCTCGTCCCCCCTTTTTCGGCCCATTATGTTAGATTATCTTCTCTTTCCATACTAATTTTTTTCTTTTCGTTGTTTTTTAAGAAGGGGACCTTTGGAGTAAAGATAAAGTTGTCCGGGTTTGAGTCGTCAAATCATCCCTGATGCTTGCATCAAGGTAGGCTACCTACATTATACCCCTTGGGGTGCGACCTTTCCTCAGATCTTGCCTGAACGTGGGAATGCTTTGTGCATTAGGCCGTCCTTCATTGGTTTTTGATACTTGTTCCATCATTATATTTTTCAACACTTATCTTTATTTTTTTTCATTTTGGAGAAGTATGTTATGCGGTGGTTTACTAAGTTAAGAAACAGCAACTAGAAGTATATACATGAAGATGTAATAACAGTCAAAAAGTGATACCAGAAATTGTTCAATTTTAACAATAAGAATATGGAAGTTGGAGAAAACTAATTTCTCAAACAATTTACCTATTACGAATTCAAAGAGAACGATTAAGTGTGACTTAACTCCTCTGATGGTAACCCCTAGATCATCAATAATTGTCAATTACTTTGATAAATGTAGAAATTCTACGATCCATGTGTTACTCAACAATGAGATCAGTTGAAATGTTTTAGGCTTTCAGTAAATATGTGTTAGCCTACATTGCAGAACAACTCATAACTGTACATTCTGTATCGGAGAGACCTCCTTAGTAATAAGCCATCCTCTATTGGAGAACTATAAAGAAATTTTTGAAAAGAAAATTTATATGTAACTAATAAAGAAGTCCTAAATGGAAATTGAGAAAGATGGGAAATTAGAAGTTTATAAATTGAGAACGAAAACTAAAAAAAAAAAAAAGAGACCTAAAAAGTTCTGATACCCCCCCCCCCCAAACAACCTTTCCGGTCCCACCTCGCCCCACTAAGGCTTCACGCTACCCCATTGGCATCCCAAAATTTTCAAGAACTCAAACAGATAACATTCTCTTGTCTTCAAGTATAACTCACATTCTATTTACATTCATAACTTAAGCTTATCTAGGTCATATGACATTAGGAAGCAATGCAATTTGCCGAAACGTACCTTGATAGCTAATTCTCCAATTGCCCAGCATGCATTGTTGACCACAGAAATTGTTTCCTTCTCAACTGGCTTGGAAGTGTTCTGTACAAGCATACCATAGATAAAATACAAGAAATTGAAATGTTGAGAGCTAATTAAAGATCAACATAAATATTACACACACCAGTTGCTTAGCAGCAGCATCAAGAAATTCGGCCAAACGAGGATGTAAATGAACAGGACAAACCTACTTGCAATCACCAAAGACAGCAGTGAATTAAAATGCAAGACTGCATTTCCAAAGCAGTCGACTTGTCATTGAAATTCAACGTAACCACCCTATAATTGGTATTGGTAAATTACAACAACTTACCTTTGTAAGGTCACCAAGCAATGCAAAGGCACTCTGCCGAACATCTGGAGCATCATTAAAGCAACATTGCAGAAGCAAATCCCTTAAATTACTTTGTGAAACCTGCAAAGTTATTCCTCACTGAGCATAATGTTAAAATGTACAGGCCACTTATTATCTAAATGCTGACAGTACAGAAGTGTCAAAGATCAACATTGGCATGTATTATGAACGGAAAGAGGATAGCATCAAATGCTTAATCAGAGTTGGCATCAAAAGAGCTGTTCATTAAAAAATACCCTGATATATTTTTTCCCAAACGTACACATTAATCAAAATAGCACTACACCAGATACACCTCAGTTTATCAAATAATAATCTTGCGTAAATAACAAAGCAACTTCAAACTCAAAGGCGTCACGGAAACCCTCTTTGTGAACTTTTAGAGTCCCTTCCTCTCACCTCCAATAATTTGTGATAACAACCAGCAACAATGAAACACACAGAAAGACATCTATAGTCAGTTTAGAAGGAAAAGGAATTACCAGGCTTTCTATACTACTACCAAGACCTTCAGCAAGTCCAGAGAGCAGGTCCAAAGAACAAACAATGAATTCTCTATCATATTGAAAACCAGCTGAAACAGGATCAACCTGCAATTGGAATTTAAAAAGTGAAGAGAGAATATCTCATAAAACAAAATATAAGCAAATTGATTATCAAACATATGCAACAGTTGAAAGAAGCATGGCTACCCTCCGCCTTGAAAAGAAAGGCTAAACCCAACCGTTAATGCAACAAACGTTCAATCCTAAGCCAAACACAGAACTCCGAAGAGAACGACGAAGTTCCAGGAAAACTTGGAAAAGCCAGAGAGTAAGAGAAACAAACACGAGAAGATGGAGATCACAGTTACAATACTCCCTCCCCCCTCCCAGTGCGTCTTTGTCCATGTTTTCATGCATGCAGGAGAGGCTCCGTGAATTGGACCATTAAACAGAAACAATTCTAACAGCAACTCAGCATTAGTGCTAAGAAACTTGTCTTTGCTATGAAGCAATGGCTAATGGTTATCACGGGATTAAAAAAATAATAATAAAAAATAAAAAAAAAAGAAACAGAGCCTCAAAAAGCAACTAAGACATCATATCAAGAAAAACCTTTGCCAATTGTTGTGACTGAATGATGGTTATGCACCTCAGAAAAACGGGCTGAGCAAATGGTGCAAATCCAGTACCCAAAGCCTGAAAGAAGAAAAATGTAGTATCCATACCATAGCATTCCATAGCAGATTACTTCTATCAATACTTTTTAAAAAGAATCTGACAAAGCTACATTCAGTGCTACTCACATAATAAATTAAAGCAAATTCACTGTTTGAAATTTAGCAAGTCTGGTTAGTATTCAGCACTTAACTATTGCTGAACACAGAGAAGTATAGATTTCTGGCGATTATAATGTATACCTATATTACCTTATTCAAGTCATTAGATTGATGAACATCCTACCACCTAGGCACAGAGTTAGCTTTAAAATGTATTCAAACTATATCAGCTAGATTCTTTAAGTAATGTTCCACTTTCTTCTTTCTACACTGGTGAAGTATCTGAAACACCCAAACAATAAAATACTAAAGGCCACTCTGAAGCATACATAGGATGAAAGGAAGATAAGACTTAAAGAAATGCTTCTAATAATTCTCCGCAGCTTAAGAGGCAAATGTGACTCAGAGACATAGTAGATTCACTATCAATGACCTACCATACTTCACTATTCAATGACTTACAATTAAAAAAATTACCCTAAAAAAGGAACATATTAAACAACTTCTATCAGGTTGAAACTTGTGAAAGGAAAGCATCATAACAGCTAATCCACCAAATATTAATCTCCAAGAGACAAAAGCAGCAGGAGCATCAAGACCAAATGCATGCTACGTATCCAAGAGTGGCAGTTGTGTAATCCCGTCACGCCATGAGAGTTAATGTCCTATATGTTGGCAAATACAGTATTTACAGCAGTGTGTTCTCTTGATGCTCAAAGAGCCCTTGAATGAACCTAATGTCTCAAACTCAACTATCCCACAGGAATACTCAAAACACAGATCAGACAGGTAGTACTCCACGGGAACAATGTTTCTAAATCCAAATGCCTCAATTCAACATATCCCAGAAGTAGCAACTCAGGCACAAACCAGAAAATCATAAGTTCCATAAACCAAACTCTTAAATTTAAATATCCATCTAAATCTGCATGGAAAAAATCAAACCATGGATTCATATAATGTAAGGGCAACAAGCAGCCATATAGTTCACACTTCAAACAATGGAAAAACTGTTAAATGGAGAGCATAACTTTCTTAAAGATTACCACTTCGGTTGTATTAAGCCACCCACCATGGGAGTTTCAAACTGCCATTTGGGTTGCGCTGGCTTTAAAATCAAAGATTAACACGAAGACTGCCCTTGGTGATCGAGCTACCCACCATGGGTGGGTTAGCATTGCCAATTGAATCACCACTCTGCCCTTGTGCAACCGAGCCACCCACCATGGGTGTTCTAGCTTTAAGTTAAATCTTGGATTAAGCCAAGGATTGCGGTAAAAAAAACAAAAAAAAAAAATTTAAAAAAAATTCTTAAAGATTATACCAGAGGAAAATACTCATGTAATTTGCACATTATACACAAGTCACATAAACAAGTTGTGTCTCGAACTTCATTTTCCTGAATCTCTGATTCTCCTGGGGTAATTACCCCAAATTTCATGTCCACTGTGATTCCTATCAAGTGTGGGAGAACACAAACTAGATGGTTTTATATTACCTATCACTGATATATCAGCTCACAAGGAGAAATTGACCATAAAATGTACTACATTGACTTGATAAAGTTAAATGTCCATAAGCAGTAACAACTACCTGAGCTATCGAGGTAAAACATTCCAGCAGTGGAAAGAGATCTTTGTCTGAATTTGGAAGTTGCTGCCACTTTTCAATTAATGGGGGCATTAAAATCTCAAGGTACCTGGGCTGTAATTACCACCGAATGAACAATTAATAAGGAACAATAAACGATCACAATCCTACCAAATTTCTGTATGCAAAAGCTTTACGGAGAAGAACTTGCGATCATGAAACAAGAGAACCACCAACATTTCAAAAGGTAAGAAAACACAAACACGAGGTAACATATTAGTTATACCTGATTTAGTTCCTCTCCAACAGCATCCGCCAATGTTCCAATGGCATCATAAACAATTCTAAGGTTCCGTCTCTATGAACACCACAAAGATGTCAGACACTATCTGGAGACTGAAATGACAATTTAGTCATAATGAGAGAGGACATAAGCACCTGGTATTTTTTAAATGCACACATCAGGTGTTGCAAAATGATATCCAAGCATGGTGCCAACTCTTCCGCAGCCTCCTGCAATCATCAAAACATTATTATGGCATAAATTTTAGGTCAAATGCATATGGGCCCCTTAATGTTGCCGCGAATTTTCATTTAGGCACCTTAACTAGGGCTTGTTCCTATTAGAAACTTCAGCATGTTCCAAAGTGTTCTGATTAAACACAAATAAGTCCCAAAAATTACTCAGGTGCACGTTAACGAATGCTTTCGATGTGTAAAAGCAAACAAATAAAAATCTACCACGTGTCTTTTTTAATTCCATGTAATACCAACTTGGATTAAAACTAAAAATCATCCATTTCAATGAAAAGCCCCCACTTTATTAATGACTAGGATTCCGACGATGAAACTTTCTTCAGCAATTTATTCTCCATCATAATAGTCACTAGGGTAAAAGACCTTATTTCTCTGTTCTTAGTGGAGTCAAACACAAGAAAGTGAAGCAAATTCTTTTGCTGTAAGAAATTGGTGATAAAGAAAGAATCATGACTGGTGAAAAAAAATGAAGGAATTGAAGGAGTTTTCTGAACTTGTTCCAGGACCCAAATGGAAGAACTCTATAAAGAAGACCGGAAAGTTTTGTAACCCCAAGAAATCTTCACATAAGCAGTGCTAACAATTTGCTGGGCTGAAGAAATTGCTTCCCGGATAAACTTTGATTTCTGGTCTCACTTATTTTTATTTTATTTTTGTTAAATTGCTTGATTTTGAGGTGATGACTCGATTTTGATTTTTGAGTAAGTGGAATTCAGTGTTTTTCTTACTGGGTTTCTTTATATTTTCTTGAGTTGGTTGTGTTTGTTTTCTGAACCCTTAACCCAACTAGGTTAATGTCTAGTTGCTGTTGAAATTGCTTGATTGAGGTCAGAAACTTTAACCCTTACTACTCTTTTGTCCGCAAAAAACACGAGCCCAGCTCTCAGGTGGTGGTTGCGAAGATGAAGGAGAAAGAAAAGAACCGAAAAAATTGTTTGGAAAAAAGGGTACAACAACAACATACCCAGACCTTACCCCTATGTTGTGAGGCAGTGTTTTGAAAAGCGACGAAGCGATCGCTTAAGCGAGAAGCGACGCGAAACCTTGTCGCGTTTCCATGCCTGAGGCGAGGCGACCACACGAAGCGCTCACTTCAATAGAAGAAGCGTGAAGCGTGAAGCGACAAAGCGCTCGCTTTTGTGGTGGAGGGGTCAATTTTAAGGAAAAAAAAATTTGGGTCAATTTTTTTTTTTTTTAAAGTTTGGGTCTATTTTTTTATTATACAAAACAGACCCAAAGTAAAGACCATTTCACTCAAAATCAAATGATGCTAGGGTTCAAGACTTCAACAAAGAAGCTCCAGGTAATTTTTCTTCTTTCTTCTTTCTTCCTTTCTTCTTCTCATTTTTTTCTTTCTTCTTTCTTCATCTTGTTCCCGTCCAGAGGCACCT